>PVKA01049713.1:0-13098 GCA_004027165.1 Ctenomys sociabilis | reverse complement strand
ACCTGAATTATATCAAAAATTCAATAATTATTTTCCTAGTGGATGACCGTAGTACTAGAAGCTGATATATCTTGTCCAACCACCATTAGTGCAGATCTTGCCTCTCATAGAATTATATAGAAGCACAGCGTTATCTATCCCAACTGTACTGTCTATACACACACATCATGATTTTTTCTTTCTACACCCCTTCCTTTGTCTGCACCTGTCAAAGGTGGGCACTCCATTGACAATCAACTAACTTAGGTGCTTGAACTCAACACCACAATCCAACACA
Organism: Ctenomys sociabilis; assembly: GCA_004027165.1. Lineage (NCBI taxonomy): Eukaryota > Metazoa > Chordata > Mammalia > Rodentia > Ctenomyidae > Ctenomys > Ctenomys sociabilis. The sequence continues at coordinate 12,821 of PVKA01049713.1, read as the reverse complement.
GTCCAGCATTCTACAACAATAGTGAATTATTCAAAGAAATTGTCGACCATAGCCATTTACAGCTCAGCTTAATATTATGGCCCCACGATGTATACTTCATTTTTATACTTTTCTGCTGGATGGTTAAGACCTAGATCAAGACTTATATACCAACACAAGAACTTTATATTTCCTATGTGGTCAGTGAAGTCCTGTCAGGGTTTGTCTTGTAGTACTGTACATTATTCTGTAGTTCCTTTGTCTGTGTCATCCATGTGGATGGGTCACGGCCAATGCTTGACCAGTTTTCTCTCTGTGAGAGCTTGAGAGAAAGTTTTCTCTTCATGTGACTCTCCCCAGGCCCACTATAGAACTTCAATCTCTTTCCTCTGTGGCTCCATAACCTCTTTGTTCAGATAATTTGGAGCTTAATTGAGTTTTATGATGTTGCAGTACAGGTTCTCCTATGTCCTGAGTCTTTGCTGACCTTGAAAGGCTAGGGCCAAATGTGGGAACTATTCATTTTAGAAATTTCAATTATCACACTCAGCAAAATGTTGTTTATATCAGTTTGCCCTGAACACAGCAATCAGCCATTTGCATAATTGTCTGCTTTATCTGAGAACAGAAGCAATGAAGGTTGGAAATTTCTCCAAGAGTAATTCTCCAGAGAGTTCCAAATAGAAGAGAGAAGCTATTCCACTGGATACTGTGAATGTGGACATGAATGTGAAATCCATGCCTTCTTCAGCCATTACAGCTTTCTAAAATGTTAAATCTCAACTCATCATACATGTTTCACATTTTAACAACTAAAATTTCATGCTGGAGCACACCCTTATCCCAGCATTCAGCAGCCTAAGGCAAGAGGATCACAGTGATTTTTTTTCTTCTTTAAATAAGTTTATTGAGAAACAAATAGCAATGAGACAGCTTCACAACCAATTAATATCACATTTTCAATAATTAATGCATTGCATATTGCTATCTTAGTGTTTATTCATTTTTTAAGATGCAGATAAAATATCCTATCTCAAACACTATTAGCAAAGCTCTCTATTCACTGAACTAAAAGAATAGAGCTGTTTATCTATTCTAACTAATTTGAGTATACACCATAAAATGGTCATTCATTTCTATTACACTATTTTGGTGAGTTTTGTCATTGAAGGGCATTGCACTTTCATTTAAAGACTGTAGGTGAATAAAATAAAAAAGAAAAAGAATACTGTAAATGCATGAATTCAGGAAAATATCCCAATATACTATACTGCTCCATAAATAGTGGGTTATCCATAAGACTGGCAATGTCGAAAGTTGACTTGAGCCTTTTATAGCTCAGCATATCTGTATGGCTTTACTTTTTATACTTCATTTTCATACATTTATACTGCATGGTTAAGACCAAGATAAGGCAAGACCTAGATAACAAGAACTGCAACTTTTGTATCTGATAAGGTCAGTCAAATCCCCTCAAGATTTAACCTGAAACCCTATACCGCAGTTTGTAGATGCTTTGGCAGTGTCAGCCATGTGGATGAGCCACGGCCATTGCTTGACCAATATACTCTCTGTGAAAGCCTGAGAGAATGTTTTCTCTCCATGTGACTCTTCTTAGGTACACTCTACATCATCATTTTTTTTTCCTCTGTGGCCCCATAATCTCTTTGATCAGATAATTTGGGACACAACCTAGTTACGTAATGTTATAGTACAGGCTTTCCTATGTCCTGAGACTTCACTGACCTTCAAAGGCTAAAGACAAAATGTTGGTTGTCTTACATCACTTCTTTTTCTCTAATTTTTGGTCTGCAAACTTAGGTTGTTAACCCTCCACAAGAGAGGCTTATGATTATTACTCTACGGCATAAGCCATTGAGTTTAACCTCACTATCTGCCTTGATATCAAATATCTTAGACATAACATGGAACAGGTATTTTCCATCAAATATTGGAAATAAGAATAAACATTTACTTATTTTTACACAGAACTTTGGAAATCTAAACATATACAGCATTATATATCACAGTTTTATGACACTGTTTTTGGTGTAATGGGTATGTCATGACAAGCAGTACGTAATTAGAAGACCAGAATGACAGGCATTCTAAGCATGACTCCACAATTACACATTGCTTTCTTTAGTACAGTTGCTTAGTTCACAGGTATAAGCATATAGAGTTACTAAGGAGAAAATCCTACCAATTAACTACTAGTTTCAAAAACATGTTGAAGATTCTCAGGACCATTGCCTTACTTATCTTGTACATATAAATATATGACTTTGCCCATGTCATATTTCCTAGCTTTTTTTCTTGCCCTCAATTCATTGTCTAATCCTCAAATTCTCATTTTCCTTTTAATTTTGTGTTACTCCTTTCTATTTATTTCTTCCTTTGCATTCTTATACTAGGGAGACTATACTATATTTACAAATGTGGGTCTGGTTTACTTCATTTATGAGTACATCTTCAAGTGGCATCCACTTACATATAAAGGCGTCAAGTTTATCATTCATTAGAGATTAATAGTACTCTGCTATATAAAAGTAGCACATTTTTTAAGCCATTCCTCAGGTGATGGCCACCTTGCTTGTTTCCAAGATTTGGCTATCACAAATTGTGCTGCTGCAAACGTATCTATGTTATGACATTTTCAGTTCCTCTGAGGAAATTCCCAATAGGGGCATAGATGGTTTGAATGGGATTTCCAGTCCTAATTTTTTAAGAAGTCTCCACACTGATTTCCATAATGTTTGCACCAGTCTACATTCCCACCAGCAGTGGAAAAGGGTTCCTTTTTTCCTACACCTACTCCAACATTTGTTATTGGGTGACATATTTTATGATAGCCATTCTTTCTGGGTTGAGACAGTATCTTAGTGTTGTTTTGATTTGCATTTCACAAAGAGATAGTGATATGGAGCATTCTTTCATATATTTATTCACTTCTTCAATTTAATTCTTTGAGAAGTGTGTGTTCATCTCAGATTCCCATTTCTGGAATAGGTGTTTAAATTTTGAGGACCTAATGATGTTTAGTTCTTTATAAATTCCAGAGAATTTATAAAGAAAACACACCTTTCTCTGAGTGCCTATTAGTTAAGACTTTTTCCAAATTTAAGCATTGTCTTTTCACTATGTTGGTAATTTCTTTTGACAAGCAAAAACTTCTCAATGAAAGGAAGTCCTAGTTGTTCTTTCAAATGTTACCCATTAATTTTGCTGTTTGTTCATTAATTCTTTGCCTACCCCTATGTCTTCAAGAGTTCTTTCTACCTTCTCTTCCAGGAGATTTAGTGTTGCTGTTTTAATGTTTAGGTCTTTAATCCATTTTGGCTTTAGTTTAGTCCGTGTTGATAGACATGGATCAAGTTTTAGTTTCCAACATGTAGGGAGCCAGTGTTTCCATCACCATTCATTAAAGAGGCTATTTTACTTCCAGTAAGCATGTTTGGCCACTTTGTCGAAGATCAGGTTGCTGCGTGTGTTTGAAGAGGCTTCTGCAACATGCAATCTATTCCCCTGATCCTCAGGTTTATTTTGTTGCGAGTATGAGGCTATTTTTATCACAGCAGCTTTGCAGCATACTTTCAAGTCAGGAATTGTAATGCCTCCTGCCTTGTCTTTGGTGCCCAGGTATGCTGCTATGCCACTGAATTTATGTAACAATTCTAGTAGTTTCTTGTTGGAGATTTTTTAGGTCTTCCAAGTGAAGTATCATGTCATCTGCAAATAATTATAATTTAATTTCTTCTTTACCTATTCTTATTCCTTTTATTTCTCTCTCTTTTCTGATGTCTCTAGATAATGATTCTAGAACTGTATTGAACAGAATGGCGATAGTGTACATCCTTGTCTTGTACCAGATCTGAGAGTGAAAGATTTCAATTTTTCTCTGTCTAGAATTATGTTAGCCATTGGGTTGTCATGGATGGATTTTATCAGATTGAAGTAGAGGTCACCTATTCCAATTTTCTGTATGACTTTGAACATGAATCTGTGTTGGATTTTGTCAGAATTCTTTTCTACATCAATTTAGATGATCATGTGGTTTTTAGTTTTGGCTCTATTGATATAATGTATTACATTTATAAATTTGCATATATTGAACCATCCTTGCATCCCTGGAATGAATCCTACCTGGTCATGTTGTGGGATCTTCTTTATGATTTGCTATATTCTATTGGCTAGGATTTCGTTGAAGATTTTTGCATCTATTTACATTAGGGAGATTTGTCTGTATTTCTCTTTTTTACTTGTGTCTTTCCCTGGTTTTGGTTTCAGTATAATACTTGCCTCCAGGAATGATTTTTGGATGATTGCTTCCTTTTCAATTTCATTGAAGAGTTTGAGGAGAATAGGGATGATAACTTCTAAAAATTTCTTGTAGAATTCAGCTGTGAATCAATCAGAAGCTGAACTTTTCATTCTCATTAGGTTTTTTATTACATTTTTTATTTTATTGGATACTCTTGAGTTATAGAGTGTTCTTATATCTTGTTGAGTCAGTTTTGGTAATTTGTAGCTTTGTAAGAATTTATTTTTTCTGTGTCTTCTATTCTGTTAGAGTAATGATTCTCAAAGTACCTATTGATAATCTTCTGGATTTCCACTAAGTATGTGGTAATTTCACCCTTTTAATTCTTTATTGCTTGTATTTTAATTCTTTCTTTCCTCTTTCTGTTGTTACAAGGATCTTATCGATTTTACTTAGTCTTTCAAAGAACCAGCTTTTTGATTTGTTGATTCTTTGAACTGTATTCTTCCTCTCAATTGAGTTAATTTCTGCTCAAATATTTATAATTCCTTTGCCCTCTGAATTTGGTTTGCTCTTTCTTTTCTAGATGTTGGAAGTGAAGCATTGTGGTGTTTATTTATTCCCATTCAGTTTTCCCAATGTGTGAGTTCACAGCTATAAATTTCCTTCTGAGAACGGCTTTCATCATGTCCTATAAATTCTGATAAGTTGTGCTTGAATTTTAGTTGAATTCTAGATATTGTTGGATACCTTTTTAATTTCATCTGTGACCTAGTAGTGTATTGTTTAATTTCCTTGTATTTATGGGATTTTTCTATTTTCTTGCCTCATTTATTTCCAGTCTCATTGCACTGTGGTCAGATATTATTCATGGGATAATTTCTGTTTTCTTGCATATACTTAAACATTACCTATAGACTAGTACATGGTGTATTTTAGGAAGTGATACATGTGCAGCTGAAAGAAAATATGTATTCAGCTGTTTTTGGTTGCAACCCTCTGTATATGCCCACAAAGTCCATTTGTTACAAGCTCTTGTTCAGTTCTCCTGCATCTTTACTAATTTTTTCTCTCCTTGACCTGTCTCTTTTGGATAATGGGGTGTTAAGATCCTCTCTTAGATTGTGGTATTGGATATTAAATGTTTCATGTCCATTAAGATTTATTTTATGAAGTTGGGTGCTCCAACGTTTGGTGTGTAAATATTTATAATTGTTACTTCTTCCTCTTGAATTTTTCCCCAAACCAGTATATACTGGCATTCTTTAATTCAGTTGATCATTCTTGGTTTGAACTTGAGACTCTCTGAAAATAGGATTGCTACCCCTGATTTTTTCTCTTCTGCTGGAGTGTGTAGTATTTTTTTTCCATCTATTGACTTTCAGCCTATGAATTTGGATGAGTTAAGTGCATTACTTGTATACAGCATATTGTTGGATTTTGTTTCCTAATCCACTATGCCAGTCCATTTCTTTTAATTGGCTTATTGAGTCTATTTATATTAATGGTTATAATTGAGATGTATTGATTTACAATCGACATGTTATTTATCTGCTGTTGTTTACTCCTTTTTCCTTTTTCTCCTGTGTTTAATTGTTTGCCATATATAGTGGGTTCCTTTAGTTCTCGTTCATGGAGTTATGATCATTTTGGTTCTTCTCCAGAACATCTTTTAGTGGTTTGTGTATGCTTGGCTTTGTCATTTGATATTTTAAGTTCCTCTATATCTCTTTGACTCTGCATCATGCGATCTATTTCTTTCCTGTATTGCTCATTCAAGGATTCCATTGTTTTTCTAATCTCTATTTTTATGTGTGTCTTCTTGGCAAGCAGTTATAAATTCTTTTGCTACAGAGAATATTTCTGATCTGATCTACTCTATATGTTCCTGCATTTGATTCTTTACTTCCAATGCTATCAACAGATTTTTATTTTTATTTTTTTTTTAATTTCAGACATTATTTCTGAACTGAGTTCCTCTATATCTTTCTTCGGTTGTTTCTTTTCTTCATAGGCTATTGTTTTAGACATTTCTGCTGTGTGATTCCCAATTTATTCTGTGCTAGTTTCCTCTGTACTTGTTCTATGTGGGCTTATAGCCTGAGATTGCATTTGGCTTCTTCTCCTTGTTATTTTGTATAGCGATGGCCTTTGATCTGTAGTATTGAGCTTTGATGCCCTTATAACCTTAGCACCTATTGAAATTCGAGTGCAGATCTGCTAAGACCGAGTTAATCCAGTGGTGCCTGCCTTGGATCTGGTTGCTGTGCTCAGCTTCTTCCTCCCTCAGCCCTTGGAAGTGAACCTGTTGCAACTCTCTGACAAGATGCTCTGCTCCTGGATTAGTTGAGCTTTTCTGGCCCCTAGTCTATCTGCAGGGAATTCAGTTGCAGAGTTTAATCCCAAGCATGTATGCTAGGTCTGGCCTGTTTCTACAAGAGCCCAGGAGGTACAGGGGAGCGCGGGAGCTCTCCCACACATTCTCTGGGCCTGAGCTTGGGCTGAATGGGAAGGGTGGAGAGTTCCCAATAGCGTTACTGGAAGGGTCCCAAGAATAGGAAGGAAGGTCTGACTCATGAGGCTCGCCTGGGCTTGATCCAAGGAGGTCTCTCAGTGATTTTGAGGCTAGCCTGAAATGCAATAAGATCCTACCTCAAACTTCACCTGCCACCCAATGAAGATATTAGATATTATAAACTACAAATAATGCTAGTATGCACGTGCATATATGCATATATGTGTATTTGTATGTACATACAAACATAACCATATAAATTGTATGATCTGGACATACTGCAGTTCATATAAATTTATGTACACCTAGATATTCATACCACAAAAGTGTTGAATCACAGTAATGAGCACCCCAGCTCTGTTGTCTGAAATACCCATTAAATGGTAAAATAAATAAAAAGTAGGGTGACATACTTTTATGAAAGGAACATACTTCATTTGTAAAGATGTAAAAGGAAGGAGAAGAAGGTATATAACTAACCTGATAAGAAAGAATCAGAATGGGACACCAAATAAATGAAGGAATCATTGCCCCTTTGTTCCTGGATGCTTTTCCTGGGTAGAGACACTCACATCCCCAGAAGTTTCCATAATAAGATTGACTTCTATGCACTTGTGCCTAATGTCATTTTTCTTCTTCTTGTGTCTACTTGTTCATTTTTCCTTGACCTACTTTAAGATCTTATCTTTTGGGTGGCCAACTGATTGACAGGTGGTTGCCTTTTTCATAATTGGCTTAGTTACTAAGGTTGTGCATGGTGGTCTATAATTATGTGATGAATATTGTAACACTAGACTAGACAATATAGTGGCCTTAGAGTTAATACATATGTGTATGGTATGAGTGTGAAGACATACTGTCTTAAACTTCCTCTCTTCACATCCCCTACTCCTGGGTTTGCATTGCCTATATGCTATTAGAAAACGGGGTGGCTTATCTGTTTTATACTTGATTTTCTTCCTGTGTCTTACTGTCAAATCTTTTTCTAGTCCCTCTCAGTAAGTCCCAAGGCCACTCGGTGTCTTTATCTATTTTTTGTCTTTTTACCCAAGTTCATGAATTTCATACGATGGATATTCTCCACTAACCTTTGTTTCAACTCCCTCTAAGCAAGAGTAGCTAGAAGATACAATGAGAACCCTAGTCTCTATGCATGCTTGACACTACAAAACTATGTAATATAAAATGAAAAAATGACAATCCAAAACAAATTACTAAATTGGGACACAATGCAATCTAACATCTGTGTATGAAGCAACAACTGACAGAAAGTTTGGGAAAACAGGGCATCTGAGAAGAATACACACTTCTCAGGATGAAATTAAAGTAGTAAACAAATATATGAAAAAATGCTCCACATCGCTAGCCATCCATGAAATGCAAATAAAAACAACACTAAGATACCATCTCACTCCAGAAAGAATGGCTGTCTTAAGGAAATCAACCAACAACAAATGTTGGAGAGGTTGTGGGGAAAATGGAACACTTCTCCACTGCTGGTGGGAATGTAAACTGGTACAACCATTGTGGAGATCAGTACGGAGACTCCTCAAAACAGTAGGACTGGAAATCCCATTCAAGCAGGCTATCCCCCTACTGGGAATTTTCCCAGAGGAACTCAAAATATATCATAATGATATATGTGTACCTATGTTTATAGCAGCACAATATGTGATAGTGAAATCTTGGAAACAATCAAGATGTCCATCACAGGGGGAATGGTTGAAAAAGATGTGGTATATCTATATAATGGAATATTACTCAGCTATAAAGAATGATAAACTTGAAGTATTCATACTGAAGTGAATACCACTTGAACATATATTCATAAGTGAAATAAACCAGACACACATGTGCAAATATCATATAGTCTCACTAGTATAAGTCAAAAGAAGAAATACAAATAGAAATGTACAACAACTAAAAAGAATTCAGTCAGATAGTTAAAGCAAACTGAACAGCATGTGTTGCACAGTAATAATCAGCTTTTCTTCTGGATGGTTAACAACCTAAGTTCACAGATCAAGAATTGGAGAAATAGAAAAGCCACAAAGCCAGCCAACATTTTGACCCTAGCCTTTTAAGGTCAGTGAAGACTCAGGGCATAGAAGAACCTGTACTGTAACAGCATGAAACTCAGTTGTGCCCCAAATTTTCTGGTCAAGATTACGGAGCCTCAGAGGAAAGAGACTGATGATCTATAGTGTGCCTGGGGAGAGTCACATGGAGAGAAAAAACTTTCTCAGGCTCTCATAGAGAGCAAATTGTAAAGCATTGGCCATGACTCATCCGCAAGGATGACACAGACAAAGGATCTACAGCATAAAGTACAGTGTTACAAGATAAACCCTGAAGGGACTTCATTGACCTCATCAAAAACAAAAGCTATATCTTTTGGTATAGGTCTTGATCTATCTTGGTATTAACTATTCAGCAGAAAAGTATAAAAATGAGATATATAACATGGGACCATGTTATATATCTTGTTATATATATAACAAGTTGTGCTGTAATGGCTATGGTCAACAACTTCTTCAGATAACTCACTATTAATTGTGAAATGCTGAACTGTGTTGGAGTGTGTCACTGAATTCAGGCACCTAAATTAGCTTAATGACAATGGAGTGCTCATCTTTGACAGGTCTAGACAAAAAAGAAGGGGGGGGGGAATACAAAGGAAGGGTCATGATGTGTGTATAAACAGTACATTTAGGATAAATATGCCATGCTTCTTCATAATTCTATGATTTGCACTAATAGTGCTTGGGCAAGATATTATGTTGGCTTCTAGTACTATGGACAGACCCTGGGGAGATAATAAGGTAGAGGGTGTTAATTGTTGAATCTATGATATAAATAAGCTGTAGAGAAATATGATAGATATATAGCTGCACTCTCTTCATTCACTGATTAGAGACATGTGATATAATAATGCCTGTAAGTATATCATGTATGCACCTTGTACGACACTGAAACATCACGAAAACATTTTGCAATATTTTGTTTTGTTGAATCTGTCCTGTTAATTTGTCTGGAAATTGTCTCATTGCTATTTCGTCTTCAATAAAAATAATAATAATTTTTTAGAAAAAGAAATTTTAGGAAAACAGATGAAAGCATGGGTAGGATGGAATATATAATATCCAGAATTCTGTAAACAAAAATGAGTGATTTTAGGGTGTGGGAATTAGTGGTATCATTAGTAAAGTGTGTGGAATTCTAGTGTTGAAAGATAAATGGCATCAATTTTTATCATTTTGTCTAAGATGAAGTGTGAAAAACAAATGGAAAACAACATGTGAAAATTGATTACACATTACAATTATACAGTCTGAGGAAAAAGGAAATCCACAGGCAAAGTTTTCTTTCCCAGCCCCAAACTGGGTAGTACAGCATTATACCATATTATGGTGGTGTCAGAGATGCCATTTTGTTTGTAAAAGACAACTCAGGATCACTTAAACCTTTACTTAGCTCACTCTTTTTCCCCAAATTTTTTGTTAAGATATTTACATTTATATTTATATTTATAGGCAGCTAAGATTTCATTAAGTGACAAAAACAAATCTACTATGAGCAAAAGCATAATATATGTGTGTGTGTGTGTGTGTGTGTGTGTGTGTGTGTGTGTGTGTTTCTATCTGTATTACAGCTACACATCGACATGTATATCAATGCGAATCACACATAATGATGTACAAATAAATTATTCTGGTCTAAGCCAACATAAAGGCAATTGATCTGAAATCAATGTTAACCCTGCACAAAGAGTATAATAGCACTAACAGTCTACTACAAGCTTTTCAAGAGGGAAATGATTTATTCTGTAGTGTACAAGTGATGAATCAATTGACAACAAAGTGTGGAAGGCAGAGTTTGATAGGATGAAAGAACAGAATGATTAGAATTTTGAGCAGAGTAAAATGATTACTTTGTAAGATGAAGGACTCAGTGTTATCACTGGGAAAATGTATGAAATTCCTTGCTTGACAAATCAATGGCAAATACATGATAATATTGATCACATATTACATTTAAAGGACATCCTGAGCATAGAAATATAACACTTAAGGATTTCTCTTTCTAAAACAACCACTGGGGACTCTGTATCACACAGTTTTACCACCACTTGAACATTGCTAATATCCATTTAAAGTCCCTATGTGACCAATCAAAATATTTTAAATGGTAATGACCTTTTTTCTATATTTTAAAGAAATAAACCATTTCTGTCTATTCTGCCACTTTTTTTAAATTTGTAAAGCCATACATAATTATTTAGTCCACTATCTTCTGAATTAGTGAGGCTTTTTAGCTTGAATCATTGTTTAGAAACAAATACATTGGTAGAATATTTACAATGGAATCAGGGGCAAAGAAATGGAACACATCTCTCATAATTACTAAAAAAACATTGAACTAAGCTTCATTGTGTTTTCTCCAACTTCAGTTTTAAATACCTTTTTATTTTTATGTTTATGTTGAAGGCTTTGTATATATTTAGTGTAATACATGGATTAAATTCCCCCAAGAAGTGAAACCCTCAATTTCAAAAAAAAAAAAAAAAAAGTGAACAAAAGGTATTTTTGAGGGTTGGCAGTATTCCTGTATTATCTTCTCATTCAAAGAGATAACTTCAACCTCAATGACATGAAAGAGACATGACCCCAAAGCTACATTGAATTATAATCCTTATATCTTTACCATGCTCAATTCCATTTAAAAGAAAAGCTTTTATCTACAGCTCAGAATATTTATAACGGGAGAACACAATCAGTAAAATGATTTCATTTGTTTTCAACTTACATTTACTCCTATGGTATGGACTATATATAAAATTATTTGTGTATAAATTGTGCAAATATTTTAGCAAGTTAATAGAATACAAACATACTGAATTCATCAGCATTGTACAACTATAACTGCAATCATCTTTGAACATTCCTGAAAACAGTCAAATTTTCTTTAAATTGTGTTTTAATTATAAGGATAGATATTAGTATGAGAACTAAGATTTATCTCTTAACATCTTTCTCAGTGAACCTATGACTTGCTTATTTCTCAGACTATATATTAGTGGATTTAGCACAGGGATTATGACCGTGTAAAACAGAGAGAAGATCATGTCTTGGTCATCAGCTTGTGAAGACGTTGGATGCACATATATGAAGAGCAGAGGGACATAGTATAAAGACACACACAGGAGATGGGCTCCACAGGTGGAAAAGGCTTTGCTTGCACCCTTTTCTGACTTTTTTTTAAAAATTGTAATGAGAACAAATGTATAAGAAATAAGAATAATAGCAATGCTGAATACTTGTATTGAACCAGAGAAAATGAAAAGCATTAGATAATTAATAGAAGGATCAGTACAGGAAATCTTTGTCAATGGTATGACATCACAATAAAAGTGATGTATGACGTGGGATTTACAGAAAGTTAATCTGAATAGAAAACTTTCATGAATAATGGCATGAAGAATGCCACCTACAAACGATAACACTAATAGCTGGATGCAATGCCTAGTGGTCATAATCAGTGGGTAAAGTAAAGGTTTGCATATGGCAGCATAGCGATCATAAGCCATTACTGCCAGGAGAAAACATTCTGTGGTTGCACTGACTACAAAGGAGAAAAACTGTATCATGCATTCATTGAAAGATATCACCTTATGTTTCTCTACTATGTTAGCCAGCATCTTTGGTGTCACAGTGGTTGACAGCCAAGCATCAACAAAGGCTAAGTGCCCAAGGAAATAATACATGGGTATATGAAGGTGAGGGTCATTCCTGATGAGGGTAATGAGACCCAGGTTCCCCACAATAGTGGTGAGGTATGTTACCAGGAACACCAGGAACAGGGGGATCTGCCACTCTGGCTTATACTGGATTCCTATGAGGGTAAAATCTGTCCACAATGTTTCATTGTTCATTTCTATGTCTCCGCACTGGATGTCCCTGAAAAATAAAACGTAGATTTTAAAAAACTGAGATTCTTAAAGATTTATAACTCAAATACCTTAAAATAGAACCTTCAATAAAATCACTTTTATACATTGATATCTAT
>PVKA01049712.1:0-13098 GCA_004027165.1 Ctenomys sociabilis | reverse complement strand
GTGGGTTTACTTGTGTAAAGTGACAAGAGTGTCCCCAGGCCGGAGATTAAATGTTTTCCCAAGCTAGGCCTGAGGTTTATGACCCCACCTGAGGTTTTTATGTCCTCTTTGTTTTAGGAACAGGGATTACAGGCCCTACTGGGGCAAAGGTTCACAGCATTAGTTCATTAGGCAGTAATTTAGCTGACAAGGTTAGCTGATGTACTAAGGCGGCGCATACAGAACAGAATGGCGACGTAACCTCATGTATGTCCTTAGAGATTATTTGGGCCCTACAATTTAGTCTGGTGAGTTAAAACTGGTCTATTACTATGAGCACATGGAAATTCTTTGATCAAATTGTTTTCCATAATCTTATTATCTGCATTTGATCTACAACATACAATATTTTTTATAACTTCTCAGATGATTTTCATAATGTGTTCTTTTTTCACACTTTGGAAACAGTTCAAATTCTCTTGTGTGCAGATGTGAAACTGATGACTCAGAGAGTACAATCAAAGAGATTCCCATTTCTGCTAAAATAAGAAATTTATTCGTCTCTACAGACAAATAGCCTATGACGTCTGTGTTCATTTCTGTTGTAATTTTTTTCTTTACTTTTCTTTTTTTTTTTTTCCATTTATATATTTGGTACCGGGTCTCATTATGCAGCTTGGACTCATAATGGTCCTGCTGTTTACAGCTTCCCTAGCCCTGAGATTATAGGCATTCACCACCATGCCCAGACTTGGTCACTGGCTCAGCACAGCACAGTGTATGGTACCTAGGGATCAAATCCTGGTCCATGCACTTGCCAAAGCAGGAGCTTAGTCCTCTGAGCAATCTCTCTGGCCCTTCTGTTGTCTTTTGATTCTAACCCTCTCAAACTGTTATAGGCAGCTAAGTTAGCCAGAAATGTTATAGGCAGTCAGACAGGGTCAGGCTCTCAAAAGAGATAATACAGGAGACAAGAAGTCTGCAACTCTGGGAGTGATGGATGCTCCTACTGTGAACCAGACGTAAAGACCAAACAAATGCTGAAAGAGTAGCACCTGGGATTGATATTCTAAATAGGTAGCGATCGCCTGAAAAGACCCAAGTGAGTCACTAGCCCATCCCCCGAGGGGAAGACACCCTGTCCCTTATTCATGCCCGCTTACTACATGACTGGATTCCCCATTTGGTCCTGGGCCTAATCAACTTTACCTGAGCAATGGTGCTTGTAATCCCATTGGTTGACCATAGTTTTGTCCCACCCCACATCCACCTAAGCGAGACCCCTTCTTCTCTACCTTAGCCCTTCATGGTTTTGCCCTATAAAAATACCCGGAGAGAGGCAGCTTCCTGGGAAATCCCCTCTGGTCCCCTTCTGTCCCTCTCTGACAGAAGCTTTTCTTTCCAATAAACTTTTACCTTCAACCTCCGTTTGTTCCTAAAATTCATTCTTCGGTTTTAGAGAACACAAACTCATGCAGGTCAGGTTGGGAGTTTTACTTCCCCGTATCAAAACCTTCAAAGTCGATGAGTACTCTTCGGCAGAGAATAACACTTTACGTAAGAAAATAAGTAAAGCTGTAAACTACATTCAGGCCTTTGATCTGGTCAATATGTGTCCCTATTCCCTAGGTCTAGAAGTTCATCTTTCCATGCAGCATTATTTAAATGCAGCATTATTATTCTAAAGTTAGCATTTTAAAATTTGCTTGCGTACATTAACTAAATATTTTCTTTTAACTAAATTCATTTATTTTGTAAATTTTTATTTTGACAAGAAAGGGATACTCAAATAATACTGCCACTCTATTTTGCCACACTTAACATGTAATGTGCCATATAAAGTAGAAATCAGCCATATATCTTATGGGATAACAAGGGCTTTGCATAATTTTTTAAAATGTTATCCAAAATGACATAGTAATTGATTACTAACAGAACTATTTATTGTAGATTTTTATGAAATGTAGGGATCGCAGGTTTTTTCCAGTTGAATAGTCTTGGTACATTTGCGAACCAACGCCTTTGCTACACAGTCTGAAATTTCTGTTGAACAATGTTTTTAATTTAGGCTTCCCTATATTCATATATCAACAGTAGATTACCACTTCATGTTACAATTATTTACAGCCCTTATCAGTGAATGGAATTCGACAAGGTGATGTAAACGTTATGTGCTGCCAGACTCAGAAACATGACTCCCGCTCCTATCACCACTTACGTCAACATGTTCATTCATAATAATAAAAAAGGACGCCTTCAAGGAAGTAAGTTGATTAAACCTTATCGAAACAACTAACACTTCCTGCTTTTGTGTAGCATCTCAGGCACTCTGACATCTTACACGTTGCTCTAGGTGACAGTGAGGAACTCATGGCAAGGTTTTTACAACATGTATAGAGAAGACACTGGATTCTGTTCTCGTCTTTGTTTCTGTCTCCCCGTTGCATGCTAAGTGTGGAGCAAAGCAAGCCTCTGCAGCGCCTTGCTCTCCTTGTTCTGAATTTAGTCTCTGTTTATATATATTATCTCAAATAGTTACATTAAGTGGGTTTAGCATCTTAGCTAACCTGCCTGTTTCCCCCTCTGGCCACTGTCTGCTACCTCCCAAGTCTGCTTGCCTAGATGGTATTTTAATGCCAAGCTTTTCACTTTTCTGTAGGAAACTCATTAAAAAACTACTACCATGCTAATTATGTGAACACAGACCTCTCTCAATTAGGAAGAACTACGGCATGAGGAAAAGAAGAGATGTGAACTAACAAAAGTTAACTCATCATTTCAGAGACTGTAAAGGAAATATTTTTAAAACGTGATTAAATGTTGCATTTATATAATTGAGGCAACTCACGAGCTCTGTAAAAATCAATCACTAAAGATGTGATCAAGAAGCGATTATTCATATATTCTTCTTCCTTCTGGTTCCTGATCTCTGGAATGATCAATATTAACCCAAAAATATCTGAGGCTACACCTTTCTCTGTAGCCTTCATGAGTGCAGGAGGGCTTTTGAGGTTCGTGTCTTTAGTTTTGCACACTTCATATTCTCACTTGTAACTGCTTTTTCTTTTTTTCCCCTTCAAACCAAGCCTTCAGAAAGTGAGCTGCATCTGTTCAAAATATATCTATGATTTTATCAAAACCATAGGAGTGGTCTTTAAATTTCAAATCTACTATTTCCCTTATAATGAGATAAGACAGATTCCTACCACAGTCCTCACTTTGATTCTTTCTCTCTATAGGCAGCTCCTCCAAGGTTTCTGGTGCTTGTGTATTCAGCATATGCTTTTGAAGGCCAGGTGCTGGCCCCAGTGCATAGAAAATAAACAGCATGGCAGAATTCTCCGAAACATTACACCCAAAAGACAGGAGATCTGACCAAAGCGAAGGAAACAAAAAAGATTTAAATGATGAATAAGCTGTTGAGTTCATGATAATTAGGTGATGAATAATTAAAATGAAGTCTCTAGAGTGACTATTTGAAGTATTTCTTCAAGTATTTACCTTCATATTACTAAATGTCCTGAGTACTATTTCTTGATTTTCATTCTCAAATGTTTATTGTACTACTATTTTGAAAAATGATAAATGATCAATTTACATTCTCATTTATGCATATATATATATATATATATATATATATATATATATATATATATTTCAAACTCTAGATTGAAATAGTAGTCATACAGCCAGGGCTTGATGTGCACATCTACAATCCAGGAAACATGGGAGGTTGAGGCAGGATTAGAACTTTGAGGCTAGGCTGTGAAGTTTAGCAAAAGTCTCTCATCAAACTAAAGCTAATAAAATTGGGGATGCAGCTGGTATGCTTAAGTTTAGTTCAATCCCAGTACTGCTAAACAAATACAATAATACTCATATGCAATTTTAGCCATGGAAAAAATTGATGATGTTTCTTAAGAATTCTTCCTAGTTGATTTAAAAAATTACCTTGAATTAGTTTTTCATGCAACCCTCTGTCCTCCCTGCCTCCTTGCTTCATTTCTTCCTTCATATCCTCAGCCTTTCATTTTAATATCTTTTCTTGGCATTTAACATTTTGCAATTATAAACTTTGGTGTAAATAATTTCTGCTTGTTTTAATCCATTGAGTTAAGCATTTAGTGGACCTTACAATCTGGAAATTCATGCCTTTCAACTTTAATATATTTTCTTTTATACAATACTTTTCTTTGAAAATCATCCAGCATATCTCTTACAGCTTTTTTAAAACACTGAAAGCTATACTCTGGTTTCTCTTCAGATCGTATAAATCTTTTGCCTTTTACTGAAAGCTAGATGTACTGCATGTATATATGTTTCTGTATTCTTCTGTTTCTCTTTAAGTTTATCTTCTGTATAAGAGCAAGTATTTCTCAACTTCATTTAGCTTTTTCAAAAATTAATTTTTTCAATCAAAATCTCAATTCATTAAATTTTGTACTTTTGGTTTGAATTTTCTCTTGATACATTTTTCTATACACACATGGCATATGCTGTTGGGAATCAACTTCTTTTACACTCTATGGAATTTGACTCTAGTTCTACTAAAACTTGCTGTTGATTCTGAATTTCTTCATCTTTTAAATCTTTCTTTATTGTAGAAATATATACTGGAATACTTGAGGACTTGACCATTGCTCTCTATACAGTGAGCCACTAATCAAGCGAAACATGTTGGGGACAAGGAAATGGCTCAGTGCAATAAGCCCTTGCTTGAAACATGTCTTAGACTACTGGCCATAGCTAGCACTTTGCCAGAGAAAGATAGTTATTCATCTATGTAGGTGGTATTTTCCTGTATCATCTGAATTATCAATTAGACATAAAATTCTTTCTTGTGTTTGTTGAAAACCATTTATGTCTATTTTTCTCTGAGAATGTGCATATAGTGACAAATTCCATTCAGCTTTTCATTATTTTTATTTAGCAAATATTCTTCACTCATGATGTTAATTCATGAACACCATCTAACAAAATATCATTTTAGAAAGTGATGAAGATTCCACAGGAATCTTCAAATATTTAATGTTTTGTTTTATTTTATTTTGTTATTTTATTTTATTTTATGGCTGACTCAGCCCACCCTGGGGGCAGGGCTGGCATGGCATGTGATGCGGGGATCAAATAGTGGTCCCTGCGCACTTGTCAAAGCTTGCCTAAGCAAACACTTTAGTCTGCTGAGCTATCTCACTGGCCCCTCAGTGTTTTATTTTAAAGCATGAATATTTATTTCATCTAAATGACTCTTTTAAATATTCATATGAAAGGTAAGTTAGGCCAAAATACCAAATTAGCCATCATTTTTCACAAATTTTAATCCAAATTTTATATATTTACATATGAATATATTTATAGGAATGATCAGTTTATTGCTATACAATTTAATAATTCTAAGTGACATTTTAAGAATTTTAAAAGTTCAAATCACAAATTTTTCACAGAAACATCATATAAAATGTTAACATCCAATAAAAAGTTTGTTCACTTTACTCTCTTGGGAAACTTCAAAATTGTACTCTCAGTCTCCATGTTTCTGTCCCTGCTGAAAGTAAGAAAAACAGATACTGAGGATGGAACTGCAAAATAGTGGGATGTTTTTCTTTTCAGATATTGTAAAAATGTAACCTTTTCAATATAAATTCAGTTCACTCCAGAAGTATCATGTTTCTTTTCTCCTGTTAGTATGGCCAGCAATTGATAATTTTAAATTATTTTGAGTCTGAAGAGTTTCTGTAGGTGGCAGTAATAGTGTTTACTGAAATATTACTTTCAGATAGTTTCATAGGGAAATTTCAATGTTAAATTTTAACATTTTTACTCAGTATATACATTTTGCTTGAGTATTGTTTTTAATCAAAGTTTTCCCTCTTTATGCTATAATCAGGGTATAATCATAACTATAAATATTTTAGTGAGTATATATGGAAAGGACAATTATAAACAATTCTCATGTACTGTTTTGCTTACTTTCCACAGCAACCTTTGAGGTGGTTACAATTATTAAGCTCAAACAGCAACAAGCAGAGTTTCAGGAAGGAAATTTAACTCAGCCAGTGTGAGCCAGTTGGTAAAACAGGTTCAACTAAGTCAAATTCAGAATGTTCCAGTCTATGAACATAAAACATTTCCTGTGCGTCTGTGTTCATAGGATCCAACTATATTTTCCCCTCAGCACTGCTTAACTTTTTTTGCATGCCAATAAGGTGCTTTTTGGTTTTTTTGTTTTGTTTTATTTTGTTTTTTTCTGAGCTCAGAACAATCAAAGGGCAGTAAGGAAAAGAGAGCATTACAATGAGTCTATGCTTAAGGAACTGACAGAGGCAGCCCTGCTTGTTGGTTGGCTGTGAAGTTCAGGAGCTGCTAAAAGGGACTGGGTATGGCAGGTGGGTCCACAGGCAACTGGGTCATACAACATCTCTGTTAGCAGAAACAGCCATTTTTTCTTTCCATCTTGTCATCTGTATTTTGAACTGTCTTCAAAATAGCTGAATTTTCCAGCAGGTTTGGGCATGTTCCAGTTGTCATGTTCCAATCCCACCAGTAAAGAGAAGAAAAGAAGGTAAGAGTGCTATGTCTGGAATCTACTACTAGAGCCAGTTCTCCCATCATTAGCTCTGATGAGAACATGGTTCATTGTTCACATAATATTATTGTGTGAACTTTAGTCACGTAATTATTTGCAACCAACTCTAGAAAATTCTGTCTTTGAAGTTACTTTCATTCTGCAAAAAATACAGATTTCTGTTTCTATGTAAGCAATTTTAGCCTGCCTGCTCTATACTTTTGGTTGTCGAGGGATAAATTGATTGCAATACATTAAAAGAATTAATCTCTAAAAGATGAACAAAACTATACCAGCTACTAATCCAGCTGCTAGTTCATGAAATTCACTTCTTGGTCTATATCTTCTTACACAGCACCTCATAATCTTTCCATCGGAAGTTTACAGACAAGTCCTCCCATCTTATTAATAAGAAAGCATGTCAGGTGCTGTGGCTCACTCCTGTAATCTCAGCTCTCTGGGAAGCTGAAGCAGGAGGAAGGATCACAAGCTCAAATCCATACCAGGACATCTAATAATTTACTAAGACTGTCTCAAAAGGAAAAAAAATTAAAATGACTGAGGTTGTAGAGTGCTCAAGGTACGGACTGGTATATTTGTAGTAAAAAAAAAAAAAAAAAAAAAGGCCCATGTAAAAGGTATAAACATAAATTACCATTGATTAACTCTTGCCCAATACAGCTATCCAGGCCTATATAAACTTCTTCCCTAAGCTTGGCACTGGTTTTCTTTCCCATTCCATTATAATTAAGTGTACAGTGGAAAAGATATCCAAGCTTCCATAGAGATAAACTGTTCAGCAACACACTGTGATGTCAGTTTAGGAGTCCATAGACTGTTTTAAGACAGCTATAATCAGATGACATTGTGGGATCAGAGTTAAGTTTCCTTGTAAGAAAGTAATAACAAAGTAATAATACTCTTATTCCCCAATTTCACAGAGTTTTAAACTGTCCTTACCGGTAAAATCCTGGATCAAATTTTAAACCATGTTTTACTTTGCAAATTCTAGTACCTTGGAGATGCATTTGAAATATTTTGTAACATGTCATAATTTGAAGACCTAAGACTATGAAAACAAAGAGGACAAGAATAAGGTATCAGAAAGCCTGAGTTGAAGTCTTTATGGCTACTTTTACTGGATATTTGTCTCTGAGTAATGCAGAGACGTTCTGAAACTTAGGTCTGCCTTCCTTAAAATGTTCGTAGGCTTCCCAAAGAACAAATGAGATAATGTGAAGGAAACTGTTCTATAGATTCTAAAGTAGTCCATTATGTAGGGTATTATTGGTATGACAGCCACCACTGAACAGTACCTACTGGAATGGGAATATTTCTTTATACAAAATCTGTCATAAAAGAAAACAAATTATAAAATGTTCTGAGCACGCTGTTAGGTATTGTACATTGCTCGAGGGACACTTCTGTGAAAACCTGGCATCGCTGTTCTCTCGGCGTCAAATTCATCTCTGTGGCTGCCTTATAGAATAGCTCTATTTGAGGCATCCTTCACGGATTTTACTTGCAATAGATTCATAAAACTTTCTGTTTTGGAGCAAAAATGGAAGGTGGTAGTTTTTAAGGATCAAAATGGTTTATAATTGATTACAGATATAAATTCTCCTCGAGGGCTCTGTGGCCTTGTGTGAACAAGCCTTACAGCCCAGCTCAAATGTGTCCTTACGGCAGATGAACTGTGAAAAGCATACCGAATGATGGAGAAAATCAGGGCTATTTGGAATGGGAGAGTTCGGCTGTCCTGACCTACACCGCCTGCTCCGCAGCCGGACTTTCCCCAGCACCCTGGGAAGGAGGCCACAATCTGCCGCCGCGCTTGCTCATTTAGGGCTCCAGGCTGCAGCCATCTTTTTATGATCCACACTCAGTGCCACAGCACTGGACTTGGGCCAGGAAAATTAAGATAATGAAGCTAAATTTTCCAACAGTCTCACAGAGAATGCTAAATTAGCTACATAGTTATTACCCTTGTGTATGAGATAATTATTTGGTCAAAGAGTAAATGATGCTCAGCAATTTTTCAGATATAAACTTCTAGTGGTTTACAAATTTAAGCATCATGTATGTGAATGTTTTGAAACTGTCTTATGTGTCATATATAACATATATAAACATGCTTACATAATAATGCATAACTTAATTAAAAATCTATTTTCATTCTCACTAGCAGTTGATTTCCACATCAACCCACACACACATAAAGATAAGAATTTTTACTGTCTTTACATAACCTAATTAACAAAAAAATTAAGGATCTATATATTTTAATAATTTCATTGCACTTGAACTTACATACTAGCAAACTCATAATCTCCATTGTTATATCTACTAGTACTAAATTCACATATATTTGCATAACACTTTCATAGAGCTAAATTCCATTTAACTTTAATCTAAATTTTATTTAATTTTCTACTTAATATGCATTAGCATATTAAATATCATTGAGTGTTTACATTTTCATGCATTGTAAATCTACATGAATCATTTTCCAGGAAAGTAAATGTAAATAGACATAATGATTAAAAGATTATATAACTTCATAATATTAATAGACATTTGAAAACTTTTCCATTTATGTATAAATTTTTTATGAAAATAATGCTTTAAGAAAAGCAACTATGAAAGAGCCTCTTATAACTGAAATATAGTACAAAACAACCTCACCAAAACATCATGTAACATCATTGTGGGCTTTTGGTGAGTCATTGTGTATGAAAGAAGGAAGTACCTTTCTATGAATTTAAAATCATTTTTTGCAGTGATATTGAGCATATTTTCATATATTTTTTAAAAGCTGTGCTTATTCTCTGACATAATTATTTCTTTCTTTTTTTAAATTTTATATATTTGGTACAAACTCTCACTATGCAGCTTGACTCATAGTGATCCTCCCTTTTCAGCTTCCCCAGCACTGGGATTAGAGGCCTTACCACCATGTCCTGTCTTGGTGGATGGCTCAGCACAATGGCACTGCCAGTGATACTGGGGATGGAACCTGGTCCTTGTGCTTGCCTAGGCAGGCACTTAGACCAATGTGCTACCTCTGCAACCCTGTACTTATTTCTTAACTTCTGTCCATTTTTAATAAAATTTAATTTTTCTCGTAATAGGAACATTAACAAAATGTGAAATACAGATGTCATTTCTAG
This sequence comes from Ctenomys sociabilis, assembly GCA_004027165.1. Lineage (NCBI taxonomy): Eukaryota > Metazoa > Chordata > Mammalia > Rodentia > Ctenomyidae > Ctenomys > Ctenomys sociabilis. The sequence goes on along the minus strand of PVKA01049712.1, from coordinate 3,384 downwards.
ATTTGATTTTTAATTCTGTAATCTAGTAAAATATATTTCTGATTTCCAAGGAGATATGAAATATTTTACATATATATTCAGAATTTAAACTTACAATTGTAAAATATGTTCCATTTTAATATGAAGTAATCCTCTCTTTTGAAGGATTTAAATATTTTTAATATCCCTAAACTATTCTTCATTTATAAAGTGCCTTGATGGGCTATAGATTCAAGATGGATTTTTCTTTTTCAGATTGTAAATTAAAAGACTTTTCCTTCTCTTTCTAAATCTGAATAATATTCCACAAATTCTTTATTATTCATCCATCAACAAACATTTAGATTTTGTCCATGTCCTGGTCATGAAGACAAAGCAATAATAAACACAGGAATGTACATATTCTTAGTTACACTATTTGCAAATGTTTTGGAATACATATTCAGGATGAAAGTTTTCATATCATAGTAGCTCTCTCTGTTGATTTTCAAGGACTCTTCATATTGTTTACCATGATGGCTGTACAAATTTATACTCTCACCAACATTGTACAAGAATTGTATTTTCTCCTACAATCCCACAAGTCTTTCATGTATGTGCATGACTTTTCCTAATGTATTAATTCACTGTGGTTTTAATTTGCCTTTGTCTAATTATGAGTAATGTTGGACTCTTTTGTATAGCACTTGGCCATTTCTTTTCTGTTTGGAATAATGTCTGCTCATGTTCTTTATCCTTTTATCAAGCATGTGTAATTTTTGTTTTTTTATAGATTGTATTAATTATTTGTACATTTAAAAGTATTGCAAATATTTTTTCCCAAAGTTTAGACTGACTTTCCATTTTGATGATTTTTTTTGCTCTACATTCTTTCTCTTTGATGTCACCATCTGTTTTTGTTTTTGTCTGTATTTTTCTAGTATATTTTAAAAAGTTCAAAAATCTATGTCTTAAAACTTAATGTCTACATTTTCTCCTAGCTGTTTTATGAGTTGAGATGTTATGCTAAATCTTCTAATTTAGCACTACTTTGTATATATGGTAGGAAAGAAAGGGCATTGGTTTTATTCTTCTGGATATCTACCCAGTGTTCCCAGTAGCTTTTAGTATACTTGGTCCATTGAACATTATTGGTGTTCTTGGGGAAGATTAATTGTTTAATTGAAGCTATCTTGATTTCTGGACTTCCTATACTCTTCCATTGGTTTCTCTTTTTTTCAGTTAATCTATTGTTTTAATCAATGAGATGTTTAAACATAATTTTCAATTCCACTGGATTAAGAAACTTTTAAACAGGTGATAGCTATAGGGTGCTATACTCATTGTGAATTAATCAGTTGCTGTTCATAGTTGTATTGATACTGGCAGGCGGGTCCTAGATGGATGTAGATCACTGAGGGTGTGCCTTTGAATGGCACTGTCTCTTTCTTCTGATTTTGTCCTCTTCTGCTCTACGTGGTTTTGTTGAGTGCCATACTCCATGATTTTCTTGGAGCAAACTGACCATGGACCAAATCCTCTGAAGTCATGATTAAACGTGGTGGCACATGCTTGTAATCCCAGTACTCGGGAGGCTGAGGCAGGAGGATTGTTGTGAGTTTGAGACCAGCCTGAGCTACAAAGTGAGCTTAAGGCCAGCCTGAATTGCATAGTGAGACCCTGTCTCAAAAAGACAAAAAAAAAAAAAATTACACTTCTTCTTCTTTTAGTTATGAGTGCTAGAAATTTTGACCCTGCGACAGGAAAATAACAACTACTATTATTTTTGTAATTAGAAATCAAGGATCATGAAGCTTCCAGATTTGATCTTGTTCTAGACTATTTTAGCTATTTAAAATTATGCTGAAGTTCAGGGTCAGGGTGATGGCTCAATTGCATAAGCCCTTCCTTGGAAAGCGCAAGGGTCTGAATTCAATCCTTAGTTCCGACAAAAAAAATGTTGATGTTTTATATGAATTTTAGTACAGTTTTTCTATTTCTGTGAAAAAATCATTGTAATTTTTATTAGGTTTGTAATAAATTTGTATACTATCTTAGGTAGTATGAATATTTTAAGATTAATTTTTTTTCATGAAGACAAGATATTTCTCAATAATTTGGATCTTCAATTATTTCTTCAATATTCTAAAATTTTCAGTGTATAATTCTTTACTTTTTAGTTAAACCTACATCTATGTGTTTGTTTTCTTTTGATATCAAAGAGATATGCCCAAAATACACAATGAGTATTTAATTTGTTATAAATATTTGACCTGAAAGTTGCCATTGATCTCCTCAAAATACTCCTGCATGGGCTAGACACACCCCTCTGTCTTGGCATGTCTTAAAGCAGTTCTGGAAGCCCTCTTTCATGAATGCCATTATAAGATGTGACCAAAAAATGCAATGACTGCTGGGACCAGTGGCATTTAATGGAAAGTCAGACTTGTAAGAATATTAAAGTCGATCTTCATCTACCTTATTAATGGGCTGTGGCCCTGTATGGTTTTGGCTCTTCCAAAATGACCATGAAAGGCAAATATTTTCAATTAGTTCAGGACATCAAAGCAGGAAAACTAAGATGCTCACAAAAGTGGACTTCTAGCACTGCTTCAGATATTGGTGAGAATGTAGGGATACATTGTTTGAAATAAAAGTATAGAACTGAATTCTAAAGGGTGATAGCAATATGTCCTATCAATGTAATCAATGTTTTATTTAAGCAATCACCATATTATTGACCTTTTACTGTAAATGAGGTAGTATTCCTTATTTTTATTTTGGAGCATGTTCCCTCATCCAGATGGCTGACACTGACAAAGATCTACAAGGTGCTGCACATGGTACTGGAGGATTTGACTAACCTTGTCATTTAGAAAAAGTTAGATTTTTAGTTATATAGATCCTGCTTTAACTTGGCCTTAGCCATCCAGCAGAAAAGTGTAACCAGAGGTATAAAAATAATTCCATATTAATATGCTGAGCTGTAAAAGGCTCAAGTCAAAACTTCTGACAATTGCCAGTTGTGCTGATAACTCACAACTGTTATTGACTATTGGACTCTATTGGGTTAGTTTGCTGGATTCAAGAACCTACACTCTTTGGTCTGGCATCAAGTATGAAGGTCCTTTAAAGACTTCTGAAAATATAGCTTCTCTAATCACAGTGGAATACCTATCTCAGACAAAACAAAACAAAGAAGGGGATATAAACAAAGGAATATATATATATATATATATATATATATATATATATATATATATATATTTCATTGTTAGGATAGATACACAGCTATTTTCCCCTAATTCATTTACTGAGAAGAAAGGTTTGTACTAATATTGTTTACACAAGATATCATGTCTGCATCTTGTCCTCTGAATAACTACTATAAAGATAACAACATGCAATGTATGAAATATTGTAACT
>PVKA01049711.1:0-13098 GCA_004027165.1 Ctenomys sociabilis | reverse complement strand
TCGACAATTTCTTTGAGTAACTCCCTATGGTTGCAGAATGCTGGACTGTGTTGGATTGTGGTGTCGAGTTCAAGCACCTAAAGTAGTTGAATGTCAATGGAGTGCCCACTTTTGACAGGTGTAGACACAGGAAGGGTTGTAGAAAGAAAAAATCATGATGTGTGTGTATAGACAGTACAGTTGGGATAGATAACGCTGTACTTCTACATAATTCTATGATAGGCAAGATCTGCAATAATTGTGGTTGGACAGGATATTGTCTCGGCTTTTAGTGCTATGGTCATCCACTAGGTAAATAATTATTGAATTTTTGATATAATTCAGCTATAAAAAAACCTGTAAATATAATATCATGTATGCACCTTGTACAATACCAAAGCGTTATGAAAACAGTTTGCAATGTATTGATTCATCGACTCTGTATGGTTATGGTGTTTTGAAACTGTCTGATTGACATTTGTATTTTAATAAAATAAAAATAAATGGAAAAAAAAAAAGATCTTTGACTTCCTTGGTTAAGTGAATCCCAAGGTATTTCATTTTCTGCGCTGCTATTGTGAAAGGTATTGTTTCTATTGTTTCCCTTTCAGTGTGTTTGTTATCTGTATAGAGGAATGCTATTGACTTCTGCATATTGATTTTTTAATCCTGCTATGCTACTGAATTTCCCTATCAGTTCTAGTAGTTTCTTGGTGGAATTTTTGGGGTCTTCCAAGTAAAGTATCATGTTGTCTGCAAATAGTGATAATTTAACTTCTTCTTTTCCTATTCTTATTCCCTTTATTTCTCCCTTTTCTAATGGCTGTTGCTAAGGATTCCAACACTATATTGAATAGGAGGGGTGATAGAGGACATCCTTGTCTTGTACCTGATTTAAGAGTAAAAGATTTCAGTTTTATAAAGAACTAAGATATAATAGGGCCCTCAAATTTAAAGACCCAATTCAGAAATGGGCATCTGAGATGAATACACACTTCTCAGAGGACAAAATTAAAGAAGTGAACAAATATATGAAAAAATGCTCCACATTGCTAGCCATTCGTGAAATGCAAATAAAAACAACACTGAGATATCATCTCACTCCAGAAAGAATGGCTATCATAAGGAAATCAACCAACAACAAATGTTGGAGAGGTTATGGGGAAAAGGGAACGCTTCTCCACTGCTGGTGGGAATGTAGACTGGTACAACCATTGTGGAGGTCAGTGTGGAGACTCCTCAAAAGAGTAGGACTAGAAATCCCATGCAAGCCAGCTATCCTCCTACTGGGAATTTTCCCAAAGGATTTGGATACATTGTATCATAGAGATATATGTGTACCTGTGTTTATAGCAGTGCAATGTGTGATAGCAAAATCTTGGAAACAACCAAGGTGTCCATCACATGAGGAATAGTTGAAAAAGATGTGGTATTTCTATATAATGGAGTATTACTCAGCTATTAAGAATGATAAGTTTGAAGCATTTAAGTTTGAAGCATAAGTTTGAAGTAGATGCTACTTGAACATATACTCATAAGTGAAATAAACCAGACACACATGTGTAAATATCGTATAGTCTCCCTAGTATAACAAGCAAAAAGCAGAAATACAAAAGGAAACGTAAAACAAGTGAAATCAATTGAGTCAGATAAGGCAAAGTGAATGGCATATGCTGCAGGATACTAATCAGCTTTTCTTCTGGATGGTTAACAACCTAAGATCACAAGTCAGAGTTGGAGAAATAGAAGAGCCACAAGGCCAGCCAACATTTTGGCCCTTGCCTTTGAAGGTCAGCGAAGACTCAGGACATAGGAGAACCTGTACTGCAACATCATGAAACTCAGTTGAGCTCCAAATTTTCTGAACAAGGAGATTATGGAGCCACAGAGGAAAGAGATTGAAGTTCTAAAGTGTGCCTCAGGAGAGTCACATGAAGAGAAAACTTTCTCTCAAGCTCTCACAGAGAGCAATCTGGTCAAACATTGGCCGTGACTCATCCACATGGATGACACAGACAAAGGAACTACAGAATAATGTACAGGACTACAAGATAAACCCTGAGAGGACTTCAATGACCACATAGGAAATATAAAGTTCTTGTGTTGGTATATAAGTTTTGATCTACCTAGGTCTTAACCATCCAGCAGAAAAATATAAAAATGAGGTATACATCGTGAGCCCATAATATTAAGCTGAGCTGTAAATGGATATGGTCGACAATTTCTTTGAATAACTCACTATGGTTGCAGAATGCTGGAGTGTGTTGGATTCTGGTGTCGAGTTCAAGCACCTAAATTAGTTGAATGCCAATGGAGTGCCCACTTTTGACAGGTGTAGACAAAGGAAGGGTTGTAGAAGGAAAAAATCATGATTTGTGTGTATAGTCAGTACAGCTGGGATAGATAATGCTGTGCTTCTACATAATTCTTTGAGAGGCAAGATCTGCACTAATGGTGGTTGGACAGGATATCATGTTGGCTTTTAGTACTATGGTCATCCTCTAGGTAAATAATTATTGAATTTTTGATATAATTCAGGTATAAAAAATAAGATAAGTAAGCAACTACACTCTTAATTCACTGATAAGAGATATCTGCTAAAATAATATCTATAAATATAATATCATGTATGCACCTTGTACAATACCAAAATGTTATGAAAACAGTTTGCAATGTATTAATTCATCGAATCTGTATGGTTAAGGTGTCTTGAAACTGTCTGATTGACATTTGTATTTTAATAAAATAAAAATAAATGAAAAAAAATCATACAGTGACTGAAACTCAACAGCAGAGATTTTTGAATAAGGGTCAGGGCCCTCTTCAGGAACCAAAAGTGGCACTTTTCAGAGTATATAAGTGTAGTACTGATTATATAGGTCACTTGACAAAGTTCTCAGGTAAGAGGTAGTGGTCCTCTTCTGAAAGAGTACAAAAATTAATGTTTGTTGCGCTGGAATTGGAGAGGTCCTTCAGTATTAGCATGACTCTTTGTTCTAATTTTCTACTAGCTAACTAAAATAAGAATGCTTCCCTTCAGTTATTTAACATCTCTTCTGCTATTAAAATAGTTATATGCTAAGGGCCAGACATATAGCTCAGGGGATTAAAGCACCTGCTTAGGCAGCCACAGCAGCCGCAGTTAGGCCTGTGGTGTGCCTGCCGGCCCTGCCCCAAGGGTGCACTGAGGTGTGATTGAGTCTTGGCATGGTAGTGCACAGCCATCATCCCAGTGCTTGGAAGGCTGAAAAGAGGAAAAACACTCCGAGTCTGATCTACATAGTGCGTCTACGGACATACCACCCTGAACCTACCTGATCTCATCTGATCTACATAATGAGACCCTGTACACCCTGTTCCAAATTCACAAAAGTAAATAAATAAAAAAATTAAACAGCATGCAGAATAATTCACTAGAAAGTAAACATGACTAACCAGCTGTGAAAATGATTGACAAAACAATAATTGTAAGCCATGGTCTTCTTGCATTAAAATTCTGTCAATTCTATTAGTCTGGTTTTCATATCCTAGCCAATTTTGTCATTTAAATTTCCTTAATAGAGACTCAGACAATATTTCTTTTCCCTCTCTCTCTCTCTTTTTAAAACATAGAACATAGCTCTTTTGCCATCTATCATGATGAATTGTTCCAAGTTCAGTACCTTATTTGAAATTTCTTTTTCTTTCTGGGAATACTCAAACTCTCAAACAACTTTTGGAATGGCAACAAGAAGTCAGAACACACCATAAACCAATCAGTATAAGCCATAAATGATGTCTGCCTTGATACACACCAGATGAGATATATTTCTTGGAGATAACCTATTGAAGCTGATAAATGACATGGCCATCTACACAAACTTCTAACTGACTATATCCCCCATCTTTTATGTACTGAATCATAACAAAGTTTGACTCTTGAAGGATTTCTTAAAGGCACAGTGGATAAAATTCAGACTCTGGAGTGATTGGGTTTCATGCTCTGGCTAGAACTTCACATCCCCAGAAATAACTTTAGAAACAGAAATTACAGTTTCTTCTCTTCAGAGGCTTTTGAGGCCCAGACCAAAAAAAAAAAAAAAAAAAAAAAAAAATCACTCAGACTAAAAGCTCTGGCCCCTGAATGGCTTCTTTTTGTTTCTCCAGTTTCTATTTTTCTAATGAAAAATTTCAAAGACAAACTGAATAGGTAAGTTCTATAATTTGATCCAGAGTTTCCCACCTATAGTCTCATGGGCTTGAAGGTGAAGTGTTCAGAAGATAATTGGATCATGAGGGCACTAATTTCTTCAGCTGCTTAATCTATTAACATCATGATTTTATTGCATTATTGAGAACAATTGAAAATTCACAAATTGGAACCTTTGAAGGGAGTGGGTCAGAGGGGCATAACCCTTGGGGCTGTATCATTTTCCAACCACTTCCTTCCTTGCTCTTTTCTTTTTCTCTTTTTTATGACAACCTTCATGTGAGAAGCTCCTGATTGCCATGTCCTTCTGCTTCCATTTCTCTCAGCAATGGAGCTGGCCAAGTATAAGCCAAAACATGTGACACTATGAGCCAAAATAAATGTCTTTTCCTTAAAGTAGATTATTTCTGTTGCTTCATTATGGTAGGAAAAGTTGACTCAAAAACAGTAAACAGTATTTTCTGCTTAAATCTGTTTAAATACTTCTATTCTCCTTTATGTCTTCTCTTTGTCTTATGTAAACTTTGCATTTGTTGTTGACTTTCACCAGACTTCTACTTGAAACTTCAAGAAAAAAGTGACTAAGATGCCCATAGGTTATTATTCAGACCCTTTGACACATAAAATTACATCTCCATTGAACTTCTGCTTAAAGGCCTTTACTTGTTGTAATGTCCAGGTCTTAGACATCATTCTCAAGAAACTTGCCTTTGCTTCAGATTCTCAGCCATATGCATAACTTCAAGCAGTGTCTCTATTCCACATTTATACCATGTACTTTTCTGAGCACTGAACATTTTCTCTTTATTGATTCATTATCTCAATTTGATCATTTGTAGAGAATTATTATTTCTCTCATTCCACACTTCCACAGTTCTCTATCACCTACAGATCCTACCTTTGACACTTGGCTAGTTTCCAAAATCAGAAACGTGATTTCTCCATCTCTCACCTTTACTTCCAGATAAGGCATCTTATTCCTGTCACTAATTTGTTCCGATGTTAACTCATTCAATGATCACCCATTGAGCAGCTTTAATGTTCCAAGCAGAATGAGAAAAACAGAAATCCATAACAGAATTGGCTCCTGCTGTAGGTTTTTGGATTTTCTCCTTTACTTAAAAGATTTGTGTAAGGCTTAAATGGAACAAGTACATGAAAGTATTTTATAAATTGTGCAGCATTCACTCTGTTCTGTCTTGCGTTATAGTTAATAATGTTCAGTACTATCTTTCTTCTCTAGGTTGTAATATACCTCATTTAATTCATCTTTGCAGAGTGCCTTTCACCTAGTCCATGATTAATAAGTCCTCACTGAGTTAAAGGAGTGAGAAGTAATGAATCCTGAGATAACAAATTACTTGATATGATAATCTCTTTTGAGAAGTATAGGCACAAACTTTCCACTTCAAGTTTTCAAAAGTAAATTGAAAGTTATTAATCATTCTTTTTGTTGCAATTTTAAGCATTCATGAATGAAATGAGACAAGGATTTAATAACAGTCTTTCACTGAGAAAGAATCAAGGTTAGTAATCTGAGATATGTCTTGAATTATCTGACATTTGGGTGATTTGGAAAAGAGTAAAACACACCTCTCTAAACATCAATGCTTCCCTTCCAGTCTTTTCATTGCCCTATGGAACACCTTGGGTTCATTGTTAAGTACACATGATCATTGAATATCTGAAAGCAAGGCTGTAGCTTCTGTAGATTACACAATATGGAAGGGTAGTGATTTTCTTCATCATCATACTTAAGCCTGACTCCAAGGGAAAGCATTTAATGAAACTATTATTTGTATGTGATAGAACATGTGATTGTCTTACTAAGTATTACATATCAGCATGAATGAAAAGTTGAAAGATTATCAGGAAAAATATAATGTGCATTTTCCATTTTGTATCATTAGTGATTTGTAAAACATTCTGTAGCTCTGCTTATTGCTTTATGCACTGTTATAAAAATAGCATGTTCAGCCTGTGTTCCTTCCTGAGGATATTGGAGAAGCTCAATGAGAAACAAGGGAGGAGAGTGATTAATGAAAAGTTTACTATGCAAATTTCAGCTCCACAAATAATGCAATATTTCTTTTCACTAACTCATATTTTATGAGAACTATTTTTAAACATGTCCCTCCTTCTCCGTTGACTTTGATTATGCTCATAAGAGTTTCCCTACACAGAAAAGATAGATGCTGATATTTCTAAAGTGAACTTACTCATTTGGTAGAGTATATATCATTCATCTCTATTTACTCTCCAGATATGAAATAACACTACTTTGAGTATATATTCCTTTATTATTATACTACACTTCGGGCATTATTTCTGCTTCCTAATGAAGGAGTATACTTATTCCAAAGCGACTAGCTTAAGGGAAACTCATTTCAGAGAATATGCATGTTTACTTTAGGACTAGATATTAAACATACCAACTGACATAGCCTCTTGCCTGGCCATTATTAATAATCCTCTAACCCATTTCTCATAGAAAAAGCACTTGTTTTTCTCCTGCTTTCATTCCATGTAGCCTGTTTGTGGCTAACACTGTCTCCTACATATAACTGCAATAAATCATATTGGTTCAGATTAAACATGAGATACATCTTGGGCTCTAGAATTTCACTATTGAAAAGAAGATTCCTTTCCACTGATATTGCTGAACTTCTAGAAAATAAGACTAAATTTAGATGAGAATTTCACAGCAAGTGCCAATGTGAGAAAATAGCTAGTGCAGGAGACCATAGAACTCATTTATAGACATTTTCTACAGTCATTGCTGAGTCACTGTATCTACCTATAACTCATTTATGATAGGGCTTTACTTCATGTCTCATGGCTGAGGGACTCTGAATGACAGATGGTTCATGCATGACTACAATATACCTGCTTCATTAAAACAGCACCTGTATCCTTTTTCATTAAGCTCATTTGAATTAGATTTCAATCATTTCGGCTCCAAAGAAATCCTACACATATTCTGCCACTGAATGTCCACTTTCCAAAGGGTTTCTTTTCAATCACATTATAAAATATAACAAGAACTCTTGCTAAAATTGAGCTATAATTTCTTGATTGTGATTCAATACTTAATATACAAGTTCATCACAGTATCAGGTAAGTGTTATAGCTTTAACTTTTTTATACGTTTATCATTATGACATCCTGGAATCCAGATGCAAATATGCATCATTCCCTTAAAGTAGATTTTGCAAATTTTCTAGAAAGCTTCCTGTATATTTTTAACTACATTACCATTCTTAGCAATGTTTGGCTGTCCTCTGCCAACTGGTCAAATATCTATCTCCTAGATGCCTCTCTCTTAAAGTTATGTCAATATTTCAGGCACTTCTTAGGGAAAAAATTTCTTATTATAATGCAATTGGATTTGACTTTTGTATATGATCCAGGATTTGACAACTTCTCTGGATGTCCAATTGACTTAAGATGACTTATTTAAAATGAGGTCCTTAACCCACTTTAGTTTGTCATAAATCGAATGATGTGTGTTTTCTTCCTTCATAACATTTTTATTTCTCTGGTGGTAAACAGGAAGAATCCATAAGAGACTTGAATGACTCAAAACAGATTTACAATCTTTGTAAGTTTAGTCTCCTTCTTGTTTCCTCTACCATTCTGAAGGTAGTAATCCTTCAGAATTCCCAGGCCTGAAATCAACATATCCCTAGTAGCACAGAATAGTCAACAAAGTTGACTCTGTTCTCTAATTTATTTCTTTCAGGACTCATGACCACTTTTCCTGGAGAAATCAATCAGCAGAGATGTACATAGGAAGGCTGATCTTGAGACCAACTGTGATTTTTCAGTGTATTTCTTTTCTCATTGAATTTACAATCTGTAATCATGCTTATTTTTACAGCTTTGTATTTTAATGTTTGTTTTCTTTGTCCTATAAGATTGCTTAAATTTGTTTTTTTTTTATTTTCTGTATTACAAAACTGAGGAAGTTCTACTGTATTCCTAATTTTCAGCTTATTCCAGGTCATGAATGAGGCATGTAGACAGAAATCAGCATGCCAAAATAATAACTATTAAGGCAGACACCAGTAAACTACAGACAACAACAACAAATTGAGAAAAATCCATTAAATCAATGCCAGCCAACTATCTCATCAGATTAAAGTGCCTCCTTAGGCAAAGGCAGTGGTCAGGGTTCATCCCTGGTCTGTGGTGCTGGCCACACTCCGGCACATGCTGAGGCTATGATTGAGACTGGGCTTGGTGGTGTGCACCTGTAATCCCATCTCTTGGGAGGCAGACAAGTCCAATCTATGTAGTGAGACACTGTAGACCCTGTACTAAGATACAAAATAAATATATTAAATCAAAAAATTGTCTCTTGGAAAGATCAATATAATTGATTAACCTCTGGACAGATTACTCAAAAAATAAGAACAGAGAAGATACAAATGCCAACATCAAAAAAGAGGTCTTAGCACAATTGCTCCCATACAGAAAATAACTCTACTCACAAATCTTGTAACTTACACAGCATTAATCCATTCTGAGTTAAAATAATCCCTAAAAACTCACATATAGCATAATAAATCATCTGAATTGAATTATGTTCATCAGGGGAATTAAATAACATTTAATGATCTTCCAAAAAAGAAATCGCTAGGCTCAGATCCTATCACTGTGAATTCTATCAAGCAGTTAAAGAAAAAAAAGTATCTGCACTTCACAATCAATTTCCTACTATCAAAGCAGAAGGAATTTGTGGTAACTTATTTAATGAAGACAATATTACCCTAGTTGCAAAACACAGAAAAAAAACTCTACAAGAAAAGAAAACAAAAGACCAATTTGTCTCAGAAGCATAGATTAAAAAAACAATATAATGTTAGTAAATGAAGTCTAAAAAGGAATGAGAAGAATTGCACATCATGAAGATGTAAGATTTATTATAAGTATATAGCCTTCTTCAATGTTTTAAATTTAATCAATGTATTCCAATATATTAGAGGCCAAAGAAAAAAAAATTATATGATCATATCAATATATGCAGAAAAATATTTGACAATATAACTATACAAGAGAAAATCCATCAGGAAATTAAGAATATAGGAGAACTTCCTCAATTTTATAAAATACATCTTCAAAAGATTTATAGGTGACATCTTACTGATGAATAACAATGATTTCCTGTGAAGAGTAGGAGTAATGCAAGGAAGGCTTTACTTGCTGCTCTTAGCATGGTACCAGAAGTCCCATGTTGAAGGAGAGGAGAGAGAGAGACAGAGACAGAGAGAGATGGAGACAGAGACAGATACAGATATAGAGACAGAGAGAGAAAAGGATTAAGAGAGGGAGAGATGGAGGAAGAAAAAGAGTAGAGACTAGGATGGAATAGACGAAACTATTTTGTCTACAAATTATTCAGTTTTCTAAGTAGAAAATCCCAGTATTGATTTTTAAATATCTGTTAATAAGCTATTAGCAGAGACAAGAAACTAGATAAATATTTGAAAGTTTGCTGCTTTTCATTTTGTCATCTATTTAAAACTGGAATTTTGTAAGGTATATATCACTTATAATGATACCCTGGAAATGTAATACATTTGTATAAATGTAATAAATATATAGGTCTAAATGCAAATAATAACAACTCTGAGTAGAACTTCACTAGTATAAATAAATAAAGAGATACTTTATGCTTATGAACTGAAAGACTAAAGTGACTTGGTATAGTCACAGAAAAACTTGTGCATGAATGCTTATAGTATATCTTTACGAACAACAAACTATAGGAGAAATCTTCAATAGATAAATTGATTAAAAACTTGGAAAAATCCATATAATGGACTATAGTTTAGCTATTGTGCTGCTATAACTAAATATCATAAATTGCTTATAAGTGGTTTGCTACTATATCCTTTCTGGAACTTTCATGACATAATTATCTCATAAAAAGTTCAAGAACTTAATATAACATGGAATCAGTGGTTAGCTTTCCATATGTGAATTTTAAAGAGGCACTAACATTTCAACCACAGTGGGGGCAAAGGAAATGAACTCTCAAACTTTGAAAAAGTTGGATGAATTCATGTGCATGTCTCTATACTGAAGAAGTTATTGTGAAAGGCTCCCTACTGCATTATAATTTTGTGGAATTGTCAAAAAGGCAAATATTGATGGCAAATAGATGAATAGAAGTTATGGGATCAGGAAAAAAGTTGAATAGACAAAGCAAGATGCTTTCCTGAGAGCTGTTAAAGCTATTCCATATGATACCGCAATGGCAGACAAATGATATTATGAATTTGTCAAATCTCATAGAACTTTATAGCACAGAGATCTAAAACCGCATTCCTAAGTGTTACAACAGACCATTTAAGAGGTTAGAGAGCACGGGAAAAAAGTAAATCTGTAATAACAGATTCTAACTCTTTTAAAACATTAAGAAACAACCTCTTCTAAAAAGATGAAATAAAATGTGTTGATCTAAATACCTGATTAGATGAGTGAAGTCCATTAGACTAAATGCAAAAAGGACTGCACAGCACTATGCCTTGGGAGATAAAGGCGACTCCCACAGAAGTACTGACAAGCAATTCTGACAAGACTATTGAACATTAACTACTGTGGAATTGACAATGGTAGATAGTCATCTTTCATTGTCACATGGAAATGCACAAATAAGTGCAAGATAATCCACGTGATAATAACTGGTTCAGTTACAGACTCATGAATCCATGTTTATCTTAATACAGACACTGAAAATTACATATAGATAATTGTAAATAAAGAAGAAATCACAGGTTGAGAGACCTCACTTGAAATATTTCATTCACTAATCGGTTTATGCAAGTTGCTAAGCACATATATGCTTACATGCTCTGTCAGCTGATACGGTTTACCGGAATTGGTATCTCATGGCAGCTAGCACATCAAATGTGCACAGTTTGCTTTAGAATAACTTATTCCAATAAAGGAATAAAGGCTCTTTGAATAAAATGGCTTAATGTGAGATTAGTGTCAGAGCCAGCAAAGGAAATCTTTGTTACCAAAGATAGAACAATTTGAGGAACAAAATTAATTAACACTCCATAATAACATGAGGAAGCAAAGCACTGGTAGAGAATTCCAAATAATTTATACAGACACTGTACCTACAAGAATTATAAATATAATTATTACTGCTGAGATGTGTGTGCATGTGTGTGTGTGTCTGTGTGTGTGTGTGTATTGTATGTATACAAACATGCATGCATCATCTAGCACTGAGCCTCGGTCATAATATTTATTGAAAAATTATAATGTTGACAGATGTCAAAATTGAATATGTAGTCATCGATGTAAAGACTTAATATTGGCATGAAGGAGCACTGTTTGAAACACTATGAAAATCTGTTTGATAGTATCTATCAAATAGTAGGTAGTATCTATGATATGTTTTTATAATATATATCTCAGCTATCTGATTTCCAGTTATATATCAGTACATATAGATACAGACTTCAAAGTTTACATGTTCTAGCATTAATATTTACTTTTTGTGGTACTGAAAATCAAGTCCAGGGCTTCATATTTGTTAAGAAAGTGCTTTACTAATCAGCTAAACCTTCTTCTGTTAATTTTTGGAAAGGATCTTGCTAAATTGCCTGGGTTAGCCTTAAATTTGTTATCTTACCACAATAGCTTCTCAAGAATCTAGGATTAGAGGAATGCTCCCTGTGCCCAGATATACCATTTTTAATAATCTCAATATATAAATACTCACATGTCCATCAATAGCACAATAGATAATTTATGGGATAGTCACAATTCATAGATCGCCATATGACAATCAAAGCAACACCTTCAACTGCATGAAAAATATAGATGAATTTCAGAAACATAATGTCAAGATAAAGAGGCTGAACATAAAGGAAGTTATACCAGATGATTCTACTAACGTATAGTATGATCACAGCCAAAAAGGTATGTTACTAGAATTCAGGATTGTAGTGACTCTTGAAGGTTGATAGCTTAGAGAATGACTAGCACCGATATGCAGAGCTTCTTGGGTGTTTAGTCTGGGTTCTCATATGTGAGTGAATCCGATTTGCAAGACCTCATAGATCCGTACTCTTATGTGCACTTCTACATATGAGAAATAGACTTCAAAAGCAGGCAAAAGCATACAGACACTATAATGTTCCATAAAGACATTGCATTTATGGAAAGTCAGTAGATAATTATACACAAGCCACTTCTGTAATTGAGTTCCACATTGATGATATCTCCCAAGGGTATTTCAGGTTTAAATAAAGTTCAAATATGTGAAATCATAACAATAACCATGAGTACCTTTGGCATGGGTTTCCGACTACTGAATTGTCATTATCATCCACGTGGAGAAATGATTGATGTATTATTCATTCTCAATTACTTTCTGTATTCTTTACCCAGAGGATGATTATCTCAAGCACAGTCACCCAGGGGTTCTGTATTTATGAACCTTGCCACACAGCATGATTGGCAAGTGGATATAAAGTGAAATAAGGTACAATTTGTTTCCTCACAGTGTCAAAGAATGTCTGTGCTATTTTAGGCAGTGTGTCATGGTGAGAGGATTATTACCGCTATCAAGATGGCTGTGTTAAGACTGCACCTTGAAAATTTGTCTTAAAAAACTTTTTTGGCAGTTCGGGAACTTGCAGCAGTAAATCAAATGGTAGGAGGCCTAGGATGCAGTACAAATAAAATCAATGAAATGCTATGCCTGTGATGTGTGTGTATAGACAGTACAGTTGGGATAGATAACGCTGTGCTTCTACATAATTCTATGAGAGGCAAGATCTGCACTAATGGTGGTTGGACAGGATATTATGTCGGCTTTTAGTGCTATGGTCATCCACTAGGTAAATAATTATTGAATCTTTGATATAATTCAGCTGTATAAAAACCTGTAAATATAATATCAT
>PVKA01049710.1:0-13099 GCA_004027165.1 Ctenomys sociabilis | reverse complement strand
CTTTAACAAATGGTGCTGGAAAACATGGCTTTCTACATGCCGAAAACTAAAACTTGACCCAGCTCTATCACCATGCACTAAGTTAAAGTCAAAATGGATTAAAGATCTAAACATTAAAACAGAAACACTCGATCTCCTGGAAGAGAAAGTAGGAGGAACTCTTGAAGACATAGGGGTAGGTAAAGAGTTCATGAACAAAAATATATTTGCACAGGAAGCTCTTGAAAGAATCAACAACTGGGATCAACTCTTCTTAAGGAGCTTCTGCATGTCAAAAGAAAGTGTCAACAGAGTGAAAAGACAACCCACAAATTTTGAAAAAATCTTAACTAATAAGCAATCAGACAGAGGACTACTGTCTAGAATATATAAAGAACTAAGATACCACAGGGCCCTCAAATTTAAAGACCCAATTCAGAAAGTGGCATCTGAGATGAATATATCCTTCTCAGAGGACGAAATTAAAGAAGCGAATAAATATATGAAAAAATGCTCCACATCGTTAGTCATTCGTGAAATGCAAATAAAAACAATACTGAGATACCATCTCACTGGAAAGAATGGCTATCATAAGGAAATCAACCAACAACAAATGCTGGAGAGGTTGTAGGGAAAAGGGAACACTTCTCCACTACTGGTGGGAATGTAGACTAGTACAACCATTGTGGAGGTCAGTATGGAGACTCCTCAAAAGAGTAGGACTAGAAATACCATTCAAGCCAGCTATGCCCCTCCTGGGAATTTTCCCAAAGGATCTGGAAACATTGTATCATAGAGATATATGTGTACCTATGTTTATAGCAGCACAATATGTGATAGCAAAATCTTGGAAATATCCAAGATGTCCATCACATGAGGAATGGTTGAAAAAGATGTGGTATTTCTATATAATGGAGTATTACTCAGCTATTAAGAATGATATGTTTGAAGCATTTATACTGAATTGGATGCCACCTGAACATATTCTCATAAGTGAAATAAACCAGACACACATTTGTAAATATCATATAGTTTCCCTAGTATAACAAGTGAAAAGCAGAAATACCAAAGGAAATGTACAACAACTGAAATCAATTGAGTCAAATAAGACAAAGTGAATGGTATATGCTGCAGGATACTAATCAGCTTTTCTTCTGGATGGTTAGCAACCTAAGTTCACAAGTCAGAGTTGGAGAAACAGAAGAGCCATAAAGCCAGCCAACATTTTGGCCCTAGCCTTTCAAGGTCAGCAAAGACTCAGGACATAGGAGAACCTGTACTGCAACATCATGAAACTCACGTGAGATCCAAATTTTCTGAACAAGATTATGGAGCCACAGAGGAAAGAGATCGAAGTTCTATAGTGTGCCTGGGGAGAGTCACATAGAGAGAAAACTTTCTCTCAGGCTCTCACAGAGAGAAAACTGGTCAAGCATTGGCTGTGACTCATCCACATGGATGACACAGACAAAGGATCTACAGAATAAGGTTCAGGACTACAAGACAAACCCTGAGAGGACTTCACTGACCACATAAGAAATATAAAGTTCATGTGTTGGTATAGAAGTCTTGATCTATCTAGGTCTTAACCATCCAGCAGAAAAGTATAAAAATGAAGTATACATTGTGGGGCCATAATATTAAGCTGAGCTGTAAATGGCTATGGTCGACAACTTCTTTGAATAACTCACTATTGTTATGGAATGCTAGACTCTGTTGGACTGTGGTGTCGAGTTCAAGCACCTAAGTTAGTTGAATGACAATGGACTGCCTACCTTTGACAGGTGTAGACAAAGGAAAGGGTATACAAAGAAAAATTATGATGTGTGTGTATACACAGTACAGTTGGGATAGATAACGCTGTGCTTCTACGTAATCCTATGAGAGGCAAGATCTGCACTAATGGTGGTTGGACAGGATATTATGTCGGCTTCTAGTACTACAGTCATCAACTAGGAAAATGATTATTGATTTTTTGATATAATTCATGTATGAAAAATAAGATAAGTAAGCAGCTACACTCTTAATTTAATAAGAGACATCTGCTAAATAATGTCTGTAAATATAATATCATTTATGCATCTTGTACCATACCAAAACATTATGAAAACAGTTTGCAATGTATTAATTTATCGAATCTGTGTTGTTAAGATGTCTTGAAACTCTCTGATTGATATTTGTACTTCAATAAAATAAAAAAGAAATTAAAAAAAAAAAAAGAAATATCCAAAATCTCCGCCAAGAAATTCCTGGAATTACTAAACAAAATCCAATTAGCATAAGGGATAAAAGTCAACACCCAAAAATCAATAGCATTTCTGTACACAGACAACAAACTCTCTGAGAGGAAATTAGAGAAATAATACCTTTCATAATAGCACTCAAAATAATCCAAATACTTAGGCATCAATCTAGCAAAAGTAACAGTAAAAATTACAATACCATGAAAAAAAAAAAGAAATTGAAGTAGATTTCACAAAATGGGAATATATTTATTGCTCCTGGATAGAAGGACCCAACATAGTGAAAATGGCCATATTCCCAAAGTTGTCATACAGATTTCATGCAATTCCTGTCCAAATACTATCAATATACCTCATAGATTTAGAGAAAAACATACCTAAAATTTATTTGGAACCAGAAAAGAATTAGAATTACAAAGGCCAGTCTGGCAAACAAAATTAAGGCAGGATTCATTGCAGTCCCAGACTTGCAACTATACTACAAAGCTACTTTGATAAAACCAGCACGGTACTGGCAAAAAAGACAAATAGAAAAAAAAATAGTAATAATAAAACAAAACAGACCTGAGGATCCTGAGCATGATTAGAACAGGCTACAAGACACCAACACCACTTCAAACACACTCAGCTACCTTACCTTTGCCAAAGGGGCAAAATACATTTAGTGGAAGAAAGAAAGCCTCTTTAACAAATAGTGCTAGAAAACTGGCTTTCCAGTTTTTCTGGAAATATAATATAGAAAAACTTAAAAGTAGAATTTGGTCTATTACCATGCATTAAACTAAAATCAAAATGGATTAAAGATCTAACCATTGAAGCAGAAATACATTCTTAGGAAGAGAAAGCCAATGGAAATCTTGAAAGCTTAAGTGTAGGCAGAAAGTTCATGAACAAAAACACACTATATTGGAAACACTTCAAAGAATAAACAACTCAGATCTGATCTTCAAAAAAGTTTGTGCGCTTCAAAAGAAAGTTACAAGGTGAGCCAAATAGCTCACCAGATTAAAGCACCTGCACATAGGCGCAGGGGCTGGGGGTTCAGTCCCTAGGCCTGCTGTGTCGGTTCCACCCTCCAGGGTGCGCTGAGACACAATTGAGACTGAGCATGAGGGCACGCGCCTGAAATCCCAGCTCTGTGGAAGTGGTAAATAGGCAGATCACTCGAGTTCCTATCTAGTAGTGAGACCCTGAACATCCTGTAGACACTTCCCCCTTCCCTAAAATACAAAGAAAAAAAAAAAAGAAAGAAAAGAAAAAGAAAGTTACAACAGAGTGAAAAGAAAACCCCCAAAATTGGGAAAAATCTTACCTAACAGCCACTCACACAAAGGTCTTCTGCCTATAATATAGAAAGAACTTAAAAAAAAAATCCTCAGGCTCCCACAATTCAAATACAAGAACCAAAAATGGGCATCTGAGATAAACACACACTTCTCAGATGAAGAAATACCAATGCAAATAAATACACTCACACACACACACACACACAAATGTTCTACAGCACTGATGACTTCTGAAAAGCAAATAAAAACAGCACTGAGATACCACCTCACTCTAGAAAGTATGTCTGTCATAAAGAAATCAACTAATGTCAAATGCTGTATGGGGCTGCAGGGAAAAATGAATTCTTCTTCTGTTGGTGGGAATATTGACTGCTTTTGACTAGGAAGAAAGGAGATGAGATTTATATACAGGGGCCCTTTCCATGTAAGGAATAATCTTTATAGAAATTCTAAATGTTTTAGATGTGTCTCATTTACTTATAATCTTTAATTCAGTCTATAATAACTCAAGTGGTAGGTGTCATCTTTATGCCATTAATACATTACTTAACTAAGGAACAGAGAAAATACTTCTTTTATCCAAGAATGTATAGCTAGCATGTGAAGAGGTGAGGTTCTCTACTGTAGAATCCATGTGTTTATTTATGGTCTTATGTGATTTATAAGATCTAAATGGAACTGCATTCAAACAATAAACATTTGGGGTGATCCTCTGCATATCTTAAGATACATGCCAGTAACTCCCAGGTTCGAAAAGTCAAAATATAGTTCTGACTCCTAGACATACAACTACATTGATACCAGTACTTTCTAATATAGTTACATATTAAAATAACGTAGGGAGCTTTTTAAAATATCCCCCTTGTACAATTCCATATCAGAAAACAAAGAAATTTAAAAATATGCACTTGATTTTATAAATAGTCCCCCTTTATACTGCTTAAAACATGAAGTACCATACTTAAAGGTAGAATTTGATTCCCTTAGAACACACGTATGCCTGTTGCATGAAATGTCAGGTTGCTCCACATTCCTTTCTTGGATCCATTCATCTGAGGTCCTTCATCTGTACCTGACACTTTTAATGCTTTGTACCAAACATCTGTTTTCCATTTTTAAAATGTCGACTTGTCCATCTTGAATGGGCATTGGGCAAAGTAGACAAATCCTGCTTTGTCTGAAGAGCCCATCTTGATTGTTATGCCAAAACCACATTTGCTCCATTAATCAGCTTCTTTAACAACTCTTCAGCAAAGGCAGTGGGCAGTGGATAATCACGCAGTACAAGTCTGCATGAACCGCTCCAGAGAGCTCTGTGTAGTGGACAATGAATGTGCTTTCTCCCCAAAGTTATATTTTTCCACTATGGTTTGTCTTTGCTCTACTAAAGTTTTACAGTCACAGAAGAGAAAAACAGTGAGATTTTCTAACAATGGCTGTTAATCTTTTTTACTCTTCCCAAGCCTTTTTATTTCCTGAAGAACCATTTCTCTTTGTGCACTGCTCTTCTGACAACCCTTGCCTTTCTCACCAGAAGGCCAAGCCAGGATTTTCAGCCAGGCCAGGAATTGTTTTACCATAGAAGGTATCTCCATAGGAAGACGTTTGGGAAGCTAAACACTCAGTCTTCCTGTACAAGGTTCTTCTTTGTCTCCCTCTACATATTCACTGCAATATGAAGCCCTGAAGTTTTTCAAGAGACAGTGGAGGTGAACCACAGTACAACGTTATTGGTTTTAGAATGTGCTCCATGCTGCTGAATGTCTTTCTTTAACATTCTTGCTCCAAGCACAAGCACAGAACTGGGCCAGGTGAACAGACTTGGGAGAGCACACCTTTACCAAAAGTGAAAAGCTAACTGGAAGTGGTGGACCTGGCTCCTCTTCCACACGCCCACATTCCTTCCTGGGTTCTGGTGATATTTCATGACTATGTGGATTTTGCCCTCTCAGCACCTCCAGGTCTTTGAGTCTAGGAAATTTATAATTGACCAGCACTTTCTGGAAAATCACAGTGCAAAAAAGCTGGCTTTTGCTTAACAGTGGCTTCAATGCTTTCAACGTGCTTTTGATTCCCCAGCTCTCCATTCTGATTGGCTATCAGCGTGATCTCGTTAAGGTTGAGTAAGTGACCCAGGCCTGCCTTTGACAGCCACTCACTTGGTTTGCTGCTACTGTTTCCTCTCCCAAGACATCTGCTTCAGCACTGCTTCAGATCATACTTCATTATGTCCTGGAAATGTTGCTTACCACTTCGTGTGCCATTGTATGTCATCTTCTTTGAAGTGAATGTGAGTCTTATGTGATGATATGATATACATCAGAGGGTACCTAGACATTATGACCCACTGAGTAAAAAAAAAAGTGTAGCAAGATCCCCTTTCCATTTGTTAAATCAAACACAAAATTCTCCAGGCTCCCTTGATGCAAGGAGTTTGCTTGTAGATTGAAAAAAAAAGAAGTAAAGAATGTAACTTACCTCTAATATCAGACCTTCCTGGAGAATAAGAAACACTGATATAACTGGGAAAGTGAGGGGTTGATTCAGTGTTTACAACTCTTCCCCGTATAGCACTTAGGGAGATAAAGGTGTTACCCTTTCTCCGTTGTAACTTCAGGTTGATATCCACTATGACTATCAAACTTTAGCCCACTAAATTATATAGAGATTTCTGAATGATTCTAATGCTTGTCAATATTTGACAGTGAGTCAAATAGATTTAATAATAGTTAATGTATAGAATGTACTTACTTTGAATGGGGTGATGGACTAATCCCATGGCATTTTTTCTCATTTATTTACACAAACCTGATTTACAAGTTAGTGGTGCCATATTTTCTATGTTTTATAAATGTAGAAACTGAGGGATTGACAGCATAGACAATTTACTTGTATGACAGTCACAGAAGCAGTGGTGGAATGCTGACTTGTGTGGCCTTCAGTGAGAAAATCGTATGTTGTGAGTATCACATTTGTGGGAATCTAAAAAAGCGGAAGATCCACCCTGGGATCAGGGGACTTCAGGTCACCGGCATGGCTGTGACTGTTGCTGTGAGTCCAAATCCTATGTTCTTGGAGATCCATCGCTCATTCAGAGACAAAGGAAAAAGTCAAGACAATTTATGTTGTCTCAGCCTCTGTGTTAGACCAATTTTCAATAGATTTATAGCACTTGTCTGTTGAATTCTGAATTTACATGAAAAAAATATTTTCTACCCACCACCTCTATGTAAAGAGGACACTAAAAGCCACAGATCCATGATGTCTGCAATACTTTTGTCTACAAAATTGAGAATAGTGGCAAATTAGATGTGCTTCACCATTTAAGTCTTATCCAATTCATTTAAATACCAAATGCCAGCTCTGAGATTAATGTATTGGCAGTTCTTCTGAAATCTTTCAGATTTACTATAAGGAACAATCATTGTTAATCAGAAAATAATTATCATGGCTGAGATGTATCTCAGTGGTAGAACACTTTCCTAACACATAGAAGGTCCTGGGTTCAATGCCTAGTAACACATGCACAGAAGGTGAAGAAGATGAATAAGGAGAAGGAGAAGGAAGAGGTGGAGGAGGAGCAGGAAAAGTATGAAAATTTTTAACATGTTCAACATTTTTCATTTTTATAACTTAATTAAATCATATTTTATGGATTTCTTATCAGACTAAAGTTTCAATAATGAGATATGTTAGAATATTAGCTCATCAGGAATTTTTTAAACTATATTACCTAATTTTTTCTATTGACTATACAGTAGTAGGTTTACTGCTAGTTGAACTGATATTTCCTATTTCTAGGCATTTATCTTTAACCTGGCTCACCTTAGCTATGACAATATATATTGTACAATAATTTTCCATTAGAATATGACATCTACCTGAAAAGGTCTCTTGTTAGGTAAGTGCTCCTTTATTGAATTATTGATATTATTTTGGCAGTGGTGAGAAAAGAAGGAAAGAAATGGAGAAATGAAGATAGAATTCAACTTAAGACAGACCAAGCAGACAATAAAAACATCAGAAAAATGTCAAGACAGCTTTCAAAGCTCAAATTCCAAACCAATACTCCCATAAAGCATTCAGCCTCAGTCATGAACCACTTGTTCTGTGCTCCATCATCTGTAACTTTGAGAAGGCATAAATAAGATGGCAAAAGCGATATGTGTTAAAAATGACCTTAAATTAACCACCGTACACAGCCCATGCTCACAATGGAAATTAACTGAGACCTCTAGACTCATGTCTACCACTGTGTCCCACTTTCCCCATCAAATGTTAAGAAGTCCATGCCTTATTGAAAAATGTGAGTCACCACTTTGCCTGAAGTAAGACTTTTCATGGAGAACACTCCATGTCAAGGGAGCTAGAAAATAAAGAAAATCCCAAGGGAGGGAATAGGCATTTGGCCAAGGAAAATAAACCAGAACATTCTGAGGGCTGAAATCAGAAGGGTTTACCTCCTGGAATACACAGGCAGAGATGGACGATATTACTCAGACTGAAACACAGTGAAAGCCACCCTGTGGTCAGGTAAGCAGGAAAAGACCTCAAACTGTATCAGCTCATCAGAACTGACAATGACACAAGCAGACCCACAAAGACAGAGGACAGCCCTGGAGGTCCTGCTTGTGGAAACACCCCAAGGCTTCTCAGAGCCTCCTCCTTGTCAGGGAGATTAGGAGATGGGAGAGGCCCCACAAAGAAAAGGTTTGGAAGTATTTTGTGAAAGGATATCTAGGTAACTAGTAGCTGCATAAACTGGCAATAACCAAATTAATTTTTTTTCCAGTACCAGAGATCAAATTCAGGACCTTGCACTTGCTAGGCAGGTGCTTATGCTTCTGAGCTATCTCACTGGCCCCAAATTAATTTTTAATAGATAAGACTAATATCTTTTCTTTGGTTTTGATCATGGTGAATGCAAGCTATTGTTTATTGACTAAGATAAAATAAGTTATCTGCTCCTCTAAGACATTGCTCCAAATCTGTTGTTCCAAATCATCTCTATTCCCAGAGATTCTGCTCTCTGGTTAGAGGAACTGAGTCCAAGAAGCCAGCTGATTTCTTTGACATACAACTTTAACCTCACTTCCACCAACTTGCCCTTCCAGGGTTTCAGATCTAGAAGGCTCAGGAAGAAATCCAGGCATTCTTGTTTTTACCTTCTTTGACCCAATTTGTTTAAAGCATTCTTCTCCAGGCCTCTTCCTTTAAATACTTCTTCTCATAATAAAATCCAAAAAGAGCAATACCATCCTCTTTTCTATGTGTGGCTCCATTTGTTTTGGTGTTGTTCATATGTGTAGGTCCCTTGGACCCATAATTTTCTCCACTCTGGCCTGTGACTGCAAGCCTAGTGCTTGGTATGAATCAGCATGTAGGCTGAGGATAGCATCAAGCAATCAAGCATCCAGTATGAGCTCTGGATGTTGTTTCCACATCTATTGGCTTCCTTCTGTGATATTGACATCAATGGATGCATTGTCTTCCCATTAGCCACTGAGGCTTTGCTTGGACAGGAGGAGCTCTTCAGTACTTCAAGCCCATAGGGGTGGCTGTATCTAGGAGCTGGATGGCAGTGCAGACAGAAGGAGAGATCAAGACGATTTTTGGCTTGTTGTAGTTGGAGGATTTACTGATTTATCTCATTAAGTTTGTTTTTTGTTTTGTTTTCATTTTCCTGCTGCTATCAGAACTGAGCACATGGAATCATATTCAGTTTAGTTTAAAAACTTGTAAAAGATGGTTTCTCAGTCTCTTTTGTGAAAGTCATTTAAGCTTTCCCATACGTTAGCTTCCTATACTTGGATTTCTGTGCTTCATATTCCTCAATGTGGAATAAAGGCAGTAATAATGTCCTCTTCATAAATGTGTTGCATTAAGTTAGGGTAAATGCCTTAGTTTAGCACTGTTTATGCACATAGGAAGCACCTAAGACGTACCTATAATTAAAAAGAAAATTGCTGTTATGGTGATTGACTAGGGTCTTGCACAAGCTAAGCACTCATTCTTCAACTGAGCTATATCTCCAACCCCAAAAGTATTTGTGCCAATTATTTAAAGAGGTCATTGCTTCATGGAAGAGTCTCAGTGCATCCACTTAGGATACGTCACCTGAGATCAGTGTGCTCACAAGCAAACATGTGTTACACTGAAGGTGTAAATCATGAAAGGATGAATCAGCGAAGCAAAAGGATAAAGAGAACTTGTAGGGAGATGAAATAGAGCAATGAATGAAAGGATGTCCAAGCAGCTTTTGAGAAATTGGCATGAGCTGTTCACTTGTCTTGAGGGGCATTGCATAGGCACTAATAAAGCAGTAATCTGGAAGGTGCATTTGAGGTTATAAAGAGTGATCAGTGACCATGGTCAGCCAGGAATGATGAGAACCCTGAACTAAAGGGGCCACAAGACAGGCAGAGGGGGACTGTGAAGAGAGCTGTGTGGATGACTGTGTGCCTGGGTCTTAGTCAGGAACTGGTACTGATGGGCAATTAGAGATTGGGCTGGGGTGACAGAGGAGAATGACTAGAAAAATAGCTCTCCTCCTGCTTGGTGAGAGGAATGGTTCCATACCTAGATTTCAAGTTTATATTCCAAATGAGGAAAATATGAGAAGGAGCAAGTGTGGATGGAGATGTCAGCAAGTTAGAGGTGGGAAAACTCATGTAGAAAAACATAAAATATTTTTAAATGATTTTGAAATCCAGGAAGGAGGCCTCCTTTAGAAATAGATATTGGGAGCCATCTACTCTGACCTCATGCACAGAGAAGAGGGCCCCCAACACAAGCCTGAGTAGAAAGGTGACTGATGAGTGGACACTAAAGAACTTGGTTGTTTAGGATGGAGAGGGACAAACAATCCTGACTGTGAAAGAAATCATCATATAATAGCCAGAAGGCTAGATTAGCAATCAATATGGGAGCAACTTGGAGAAAGAGAATATTTGTTTAATGAGACACAAGCCTCAGAAAAGTTCAGTGGTACCTACTAGACTGTTAGAAAATAAAAAGGAAAGGGAGCATGGATTTGCAGATTCACACTCTAAGTCCTTCCTAAAATCTTTGTAGGTGGGAACTTTTACTTCCTTTCTGTCCTCTCTGGTCCCATTGTCAGCCGTCTTCCTGACTCTCCTGGGAGTTCTCAATAACCACTGGATCATTTCTTTTCATTCTGTTCAGCTTGTCCTTATCCACCTAAATATTGATGGTGAACCTTTTAGAGATGCAGTGTCTAAACTGCAATCAAGCTCCACTAATTAATCCCAAAGTGCCAGATTGCCTTCATTTGTGCACCTACAGAGCTTATACCAGGAACCAACTAGTATTTATTGAGGAACGGAATAATTTTCCAATATCTGGAAGGTGACTGACATGCAGAATATGAAACTAGACTATCAGCACACAATTATTAGTATCATATAAAATATTATTCATTTTTTAAAAAACCTACAAACAATGCTACGACTACATTAATCCTTAAGACTGTATAAGAATTGTCTTAAAAAGAACAGCCCTCTTTAGGAGACAATTGCATAACTCTTTCCCCCTAATTTTCTAAGATTTCAATATTTTATTATAATTTTTATAAGAAAGATATAATCATTTTAAAAATATATTGCTAATTGTTGATAAGGAGCAATAGAAGTAAGATATGTAAATATTACTTTATGGACTACTTTCTTCATTGGAATAAATATTGCCAGACATGAATTACTTTCAACCTAATATATCTTTGAATCTGAAAAACTAAGAAAATAGGATAATTAAAATGTACATTCTAGAATTTGTTTTCATAGACTCTATTGTAGCAGATGTTCTTTCTTGTTTTTCTTTATGAACTCTCACTTCCCAAATACATATTTACCATTTAAGATGTCTGCTGGGTACATTTGTTCATTTGTTTAGAATTGTTTGTATTACAGATATTTATATTTGACTTAAATAAATCAATAATCTTGTTAGCCAATGAAACAAGCCGTTAGCCTGGCATGGTGGCACACACCTATAATCCTAGCACTCAGGAAGCTGAGGCAGGATGATTGCCATTAATTTGAGGCCAGCCTGAACTACATTGCTAGACCCTGTCTCCCCACACTCCCCCAAAATAACATTTGAGTTGTAAAAAATAGTGAGTTCATATTCAAGGTTTGTTATCCACATGTCCCAATTTATGAGTCTCAC
The DNA here is from genome assembly GCA_004027165.1 of Ctenomys sociabilis. Classification (NCBI taxonomy): domain Eukaryota; kingdom Metazoa; phylum Chordata; class Mammalia; order Rodentia; family Ctenomyidae; genus Ctenomys; species Ctenomys sociabilis. The sequence goes on along the minus strand of PVKA01049710.1, from coordinate 1,404 downwards.
CCTATATTTGATTCCACTCAATCTTATGATGGAAATCTGAGTCAGGAATGGCTTGGGACTTCTTAAGGGTATGTTCCAAAATCCTTGACAATTTTAACATAATGATTTTTCTGTGCTATTTATTAATTTACTATTTGTTAATTTGCTACTTGTTAAGTAGTACTTTTAACACTTCTTTAAATTTTAGATCAATTAGAAGTTTAAACAGCATAGAAGTACACAGAAAAGAAAATTAGTTCATCTTTCAACTTGTCTAATTTTTATTTCTCCAAAGAGACAATTACTTAATAACTTGGTATGTAATCTTGTCAGTTTCATAACTTCTTATTACAGTCAACTGTATGTGCATATGCCTGCACACCATAGTTGTGCAAATACAAGTACAGACTATATATGCTAAAATGCATCACATATACATTTACATATCTAAATATGAGTGTGCACGTAAAAATGTGCTTTATGAGACAGAGAGAGAGAGAGAAGAAATAAAGGGTCAGCTCAAGGAGCTTTGTTATAATTAAAACACATTATATGCATTGTTTATATTTTAATGTTTCAAAATGTAATATCCCAGGGGTTTTTCCAAAAGAATAAATATGAATTTACCTGCTTTTGTTTGTTTGTTTTTTATTTGAATTCATTGGTTATGCTTTTAATTATGAGTTTGATGTACCAGTCTACCAACACATCTCTTTTCTTAGCTTTGTTTTAAAATCAACAATTCACTGAAGGCAATAGTTGTTTTTCACACAAGTTTTTTGTGTATATGCAAAAAAGATATGTGGAGAAAAATTCTTATAAATAGAACTGATCAATCAGTATGTTCATTTTAAATCTTGAGAGACACTGTTTCCAACTTACTTTCAAAGGCCATGTATTATTAATAGTTTTCTTAATCTAATTTTTAATTCTTTTTTACATATTTGGTACAGGGTCTTGCTATGCAACCCAGATTGTAGTAATCCTCCTGTTTCCAGCCTTCCCAGCACTGGGTTTGCAGGGGTGCGCCACCACACCTGGACTCGGTGGCTGGCACAGTATGTGGTGCCGGGGATTGAACCCTGGGCTCTGTGCTTGCCTAAGCAGGTGCTTCCCAATGGCCCAAACTTTTAATTCATTAAGAGAATAAAAACGGTAAAAAAGAAAAAAAAAAAAAAGAAAAAATAGAAACAATACAGAATTTTACTAAATAAAATGATAGGAATTCAACAATGGCTATTGCATTGCATTTTGTTGTCTTCAAATTAGTTGTTCAGGCCGGGCGTGGTGGTGCATGCTTGTAATCCCAGCACTCGGGAGGCTGAGGCAGGAGGATTGTTGTGAGTTCGAGACCAGCCTGAGCTACAAAGTGAGCTTAAAGCCAGCCTGAACTGCATAGCGAGACCCTGTCTCAAAAAAAAAAAA
>PVKA01049709.1:0-13092 GCA_004027165.1 Ctenomys sociabilis | reverse complement strand
TTTTTTTTTTTTTTTTTTTTTTTTTTTTTTTTTTTTTTTTTTTTTTTTGTCTTTTTGAGACAGGGTCTCACTATGCTGTTCAGGCTGGCCTCGAGCTCACTTTGTAGCTCAGGCTGGTCTCGAACTCACAACAATCCTCCTGTCTCAGCCTCCCGAGTGCTGGGATTATAGGCATGCGCCACCACGCCTGGCAATTCTCTATTTTAAAAGTATGGTAATATTGTAATATATCAAACGCCGCAGTCCGTAGGCTGGCAGTCAGGTATCTAAGCCTGCCTGCCAAGAACTTCAGTGTCAGACCTGCTTTGGGTGCTCTCTTTTAAGGGCTGTGCAGAGAATGTCTGTTTTCTCTTCATTGTGAGCAACACTTGCTGCATGGTCCAAGGGGAGGTGAAGAGGAGCCGCCAGGCCAGGTCCCTGTGACTTACCACAGACATTGTAACCTTAGGGGCAGGGAGTTAGCTTGACATTCTGTGCCCAAGGGCTCTGGGGGTTTTAAGACAGTAAAAGAAGTGATGTCTCTTTATGTTGGTTTCTATAGTGACAGTGGAATTGTTCTTGCTAAGTTAGGACTTGAATCAAATTATACCCTGAAATTACTTTCCTGTTTTTCAGAAAATAAAGGTATACACACACACACACACACACACACACACACACACACTATATATATATATAGTATTTGCTTCATTCTTAATAGAAAAAATTGCCATGCTAGTTAACCAGAACAGCATTGAACTAGAAACTCATTTATTTTATTTTATTTTTATTTATTTATCTATTTTGTTTTAGGAAATGGGGATTGAACTCAGGCCCTTGCGCTTGCCAGGTAAGCGCTTTTTCTACTGAGCTATTCCCCCCAGACCCTACAGACTCATTTATGGCTAGCAAAATTCACCTGACAAACATAATATCCTGTGTTCCAGTAACTTCCATCTAAATGAATAGCTGTTAAAGCTAGAAGTAGACTAATTTCACAGAATTGTAGTATTCATTAAAATAAGAATGCAGAAGTTAGGAAAGACTGTTATATTAGGTAGAATTATAGAAAAATAAAGAATAACAATAAAAACTAACTTGAAATTTGAGATCTAATTTTTCCTTCAAAATTGTTTTAATGCTACTTTAATAAAATTATGTAAGTTAATCAAAGAAAATTATCTATTTACCTAAGTTCAATTTCTATTACTCTGTACAATGTTGGTGGGAAAGGTAGAATTTTGCATTTCAGTTTTGATTCACATGAACCCACAAAACAGTCTAAGAAATACTTTGCCTATCATTGAATATAAAGAAAAGTATTTAATATTGTTTCTAGAAGGAGACGAATGAGAATCATAGGTGAAAGTGTAAGCATTTATGCTGCTCTTCTTGGCAAAGTGAAAAACAAACTAGAAGTGAACGCTGAAGACTAAGAAAATTAGTGTCAAAAATATTTATGAAAATTCTAAGTGTATGATGTGATCTCACTTGGTCTTTGCTTGACTCTTTCATTGTGTTGGGGAGAGAGAAGGGCCTTATAAGGAATAGGAGCTCCTAAAATCTTGTGTGAGTTTTGTTCAATCAAAATATAAGAAACATTTTCTGCATGGGTTATTTCATGTAGTGTTAGACTTAAATTCTAGAAAAGACAATGGATTTATGGCTACAGGCAGAAAGTTTAGTTATATATTCTAAGAAATTGGGGAGGGAGAATGCATGTATTCCTTATGCACCTTTGGTTACCAACCTTGGCTTCTCTAGTGAGATAACACTATTACCTAACTGAACTAACTACTGGAATGGTAGTGAAAGACAAGTGATAACATAATTGTTTGACTAAAATACAAGTAGATTTAAATATTGATCTTCTCTCTCTCTCGCTCTCTCTTTCTTTCTTCTTTTTTTTTCTGAACCAGGGATTGAGCTCATACCCTTGCATTTGCCAGGAAAGTTCTCATTCTACTGAGCCATCTCTCTTGCCCCCTGATTCCCTTTCTCTCAGAAATAGAATCTACCAGCGTTGTTGAACTGTTCAGAAAAAATGCTGAGACAGCAGACACCCTCAGCACCTCCATGCGTTGTCCTCTCTGAAATGTCTTGCATATGCAAAATTCCTTTAAAAGTTTGATGATTCTCCATAAAATTATCATGAGATGAATTACAAATTCATATTTTTAAACCATTCTCGCCCTTTCATGTATACGCTTGAAGAGGCAAAGAAACTATCGGAAATACACAGACCTTTTCTGTACTGCTTTAGTTCAGAAGAGACAATGCTGCTTATAACCTTCTCAATAAGACTAATGACTAGACCCTGGTTCAATTTAAGAAAGCAGAGAAATGAAGAGTGCCTGGAACACTTGTTCGGTATTAATATTTTTGTTCAAGTGTCTAAAACAATTTAAAAGAATTTTAGAAGTTTAATTTTTCTATGGAAGGTTAAGACATGCCTTTGTATGATGAACTGTGACATTGCAGGCAAACACCCAGAAACCACAATTTAATACAGAAATTGGTGGACTTTCTCATGATACCGTAGTATTCATTGTGTGTATGGTAGGCTGGATTCTAAGAAGAAAGTCATGGCAGAAGAATGTAACAGAGTAAAGATGCTTATTTGATGGCCCAAGAAAACCCCTATTTCCAAAATATTTAATATTTGTGACTGTAAGTGCTATCAGTGGAATACTTATGCCACTTGTTGGAAATGTAAAGTAATAAAATCAATTTTATAGAACAAAAATAAACACACCAAAAATTGCATAACGAGGATTCTATATCTTGATATAAACTTTAGGGAAATACGTTCATATTTCATAAATACATATTTACAACTCTACCATTGTAGAGCCAAAGCAAAGAAAGAAAATATAAATAATTAGTTCATTAAAGTTTTGATAAAATTTTACTGACATAATTTAGCCAATCAGTTATAGTTTTAGTTCTTCTGACATAAAAAATGTTGGCATATTTAAACAATGAATGAAATATTAGAGATCATTAACTAGCGACTACAGCTACAGCATACAAGAATCTCAAACTCTTTAGGTAAAACAATGAGACACATGATGTACCAATTATAGAATGATACATGTTACTTGTACATATGGTATTACAGTCATAAGGAGTTGGACCAGCTAGACACCTCAGTGGTCTAAAGTACACCTGGGTTTGACCCTGTCACCACATGCAGTGCCAGCTACACCCCCGGGGCACTCTGGGCCAGTGACTGAGACTGGGCATGATGGCATGCACCTGTAATCCCAGTGCTTGGGAGGCTGAACACAGGAGGATCACTACAAGTCCAATCTACATAGTGAGACCCTGTACACCCTACACACCCTGTCCTAAATACATGAAAATGGTGCTTTTTTTGCTGCATGTTCAGCTGGACGCTGTAGTTGTCATCACCTGTGTAGTGATTGAAGGAAGGACTGAACACAGGAGATGAGCAGGCGTTCTGGGAAACAATGGTGCACTGTTCAAACTGGCCACCGGCAAGATGCACATGTGTGCCTTGTGAAAATTAGTTAAGTTATTATGCAAGAATTTAAGGCCAGTGTATCTTATTTATTCATGTAAATCTTCATAGCATATGACAGGATATCAAGTTCATTTTAATGTGTTTATCTAATTAATTTGAACTTGTTGAAAGCTATTCTTGCCCATCAAGTTATATTAAAACTCTGAATGAAAACTAATTGACCTAAAATGTGAGCTTATTTCTAGGCATTCAAGTTTAGTCCTTTGATTTGTATGGTTTTTTGTGCTGATATCACACTGTCTTGCTTTTGAAGCTCTCAGTAAATGTTGGAAGGAGGACAGAGGCTCTTGTTCTTTCCTGCTCTTCTTCAACATTATTTTGCCTGTACTCTGCCCTTCAACTTCCATATGAACTTTATTATCAGCTTATAGTTTCTGCAAGTAAGTTGTTTGTAATGTTTATGAAGACAATTGAATCTGCACATCAACTTATAGACTATTTCTACTTTCATAATATTAGTTCTTCTGATTCATGAGTATTCATTACCTTTCTTCAGGTCTTCCTTAATTTTTTCATTGTGTTGTATAATTTTGTAAGTTTTATAAGCATGCCTTCTGTTAAATTTATCCCTAAGCATGTACTTCAATGCTATTTTGAACAATTATTTTCTTAATTTTAACTCCAATTAGTTTATTGTAGCTATTTTTGAATGCATATTGAAACCTTGCTAAATTAATTCATTAATGTTATTTTTTCTAGATCTTTATAATTAATTTCATGCAAAATTATGTCATGTATAAAGACTATTCTATTCCATTTGGAATTGATTTTATTCAATTTCCCTGCTTATTCATCTTAGTACAACCTTCAGAATGACTTTGAGGGGCAGTCAGAGAGGGGCTGCCTATCTTTCGTTCCTGATTATAGGAGGAGAGTCTTCATCATTAAATTCGATGGAAGCTGCACTTATTTGGTAGATAATGCTTGTAAGGTTGAAGAAATTTCTTTTGAGTCCCAGTTACATGGAATGCTGTAGTTATCATGAGTAAGTGTCATAATTTGTCAGAATTGTTCTTTATAGAAATAATCATGTGGATTTTGCCATTTAGCCTATTAATATATTATCAAGCATTGAGATGGAATAATATTTTAATAGAAAGTTCAGAGTAAAGCAAAAAGCTTTCACATCCATAATTCTACCTACAATAGAGAAAAATCCCGTAAGTAGGTGTATGTCTTTAAGAAAACGAAGAGAAATTGAGACATACCTAATTTTAAAGTCGATGACTCTAATCCTTTGATGAAGAGCTAATCAGAGTTCACAATGAAGACATCATTTCAGACTACATTGATTTCCTTTAACACATGATTAGAATTAACAGACAGTATTAAGGTGTATGAATAATTGGTCTCAATTGTATCAATAGGTGTCAGTGCTTACTATACTGTAACACTGAGACACAATAAATGTATATCTAAGTTTATACCTTTGTATGGATTATTAGCAATATGGCTGATAGTTCACCAAGGTGAAATGAGATTACTAAAGTGTGTGCCACTCTATCTTAATGGTACTGCTCCAAAAAAAGAGAAATTCAGCCCAGGGACAGACATGAGTAGAAGAAAGTACTGAGAGGTAACAAAATGCCTGAAAATATTAGAAGCTAGCACAGAAGAATGGAAAGGAATCCCCCATAACTCCAAGAAGTAACTAAACTTGCTAGCACTTTGACTATAGGTTTCTAGTCTTCAGAACAGAAGAAAATAAATTTACATTACATAAACTGTCTGGTTTGAGGTACTTTGTTACTGAGGTTTTAAGACTATGATGCAGCTGGTGCTTTGTGGTTGACCCTGAAAAGTCTACAGATATTTGCTTAATTATCTTTTTTCTTGAAGAAGATGGTGTCAGCTACTTTAGATCCTACCCTCTTCTCTCATGATGTGGGTGCGCATTGCCTCAGGCTGAACTTGAAAGTGATCTCTGGTTAATAATCTAATTTGTCCAATGTTTGGAGATGGAAGTAAATGACTTTCATTAATACTGAGCTAGAGAAGCAGTGAATTCACATCCCAGCCCCCTTCTCTCTCCATTGTGTGTGCTATCCTGGCTTCCAAAGTCTCCAGCAGATGAACCTCTGACTGTAACTGTCTTAATAACATACTTTGTCAGCTGCCTCTTCCCTTCCCTCCTGATGATTTATTCACCTCCAAATTAGGTGGGCTTCCAGTCTTTGCCCAGAGCCTACTGCTGTGACAATCCATGCTAAACTAGCCCACATTGTCAAGACACTTTGCCTGTGTTCTGTCCAGGACTATCATGCATAAGATGTTCATGGTAAGATCAACTTCATGAGGTTCAGAACAGCAAAAGTCACACTAAAAGAGTAAAAGAATGATGTGATCAAACTGTGTTCAGTACTACCAGATTCATACTGGGCTGAGATTGGAAGGAGGGCTGGAGGGGGACAAGGAGATGGCTAAGTAGAATAAGCACTTCTTTGGCAAGCACAATGGCCTGAGTTCAATCCCCAGTTCCACCAAAAGAGAAAGGAAGTAGGGCTGGGGCAGGGATGATTTCACTGAGGAAGGGGCTTGGTGATTTGCACTATTATATAACATAAGAATGTGTTTACATTTCCGTGTAAATGTTCCTCACCCCAGTATGGACTCCAGTTCATCTTTTCCATCTTCACACTAGGAAAACCACTTTTCCTTTACAACATCTTCAGTAAAACCTTGTCTGTATAATGGTCAGGAAGTTGAGAGGATCTGACAGAACTTACTCAAATCACATGTACTCAAAAATACAGTGCATGCAGCGTCTTGAAGATCAACAGTGTTGCTCCATTTGTTGTTCTGAGATTACAAAAAAGCAACTGGAAGAGCTAGATCTAAAGAAGGATATATATATATATATATATATATATATATATAGATAGATAGATAGATAGATAGATAGATAGATAGATAGATAGATAGATATAGATATAGATATAGATATAGATATAGATATAGATATATATCAGTGGAATAATTGCTGATGGCCTGGCAAGCTCAAGGTTCTGAATTCAATCCCTGGTACCACCAAAAAAAAAAAAAAAAAAAAAAAAAAAAAAAAAAAAAAAAAAAAAAAAAAAAAAAGTAAAGGATAAAAGGAAATACGCATTGGTACAATTCCATTACCTGCATCTGGACTTCACTTGGATTTTATTAACTATTCTGTTGGTATCCTTTTCTGTTCCTGAATTTAATCCAACATTTCACATTCATCTGTTATATGTCCTCTTTATTTTTCCCCTTTTATAAAGATTTCCGTATCAACTTAGCTTTTATTACTCTACTCTTCAAGCCAACTTGTCCATTGTTTTGTGGAATATACCCCTACTTGAGTTTGCCTGATGCCTTCCCATGTAGATTGAAGTTCAGAGTTTTTGACAGCATAGAACACAAGTGATGTGTTTTCTTCAGTGTAGCATAAGGAGATGCATAATGCTGAGTGTCTTATTTCTGGAGATATTAACCTCAGTAAAAATGTTCTCTGCCTAGTTTGTTCACTAAAAGCTTACTATTTTCTCCAATAAAATTAGTACATAATTAAGGTAGGAAGCTTATAACTATGCAAATATCATGTTCTCAATATTTTTATCACTGAAGTTTGTTTTAATCAGTGAATCTTCTCTACAACTACTTTTGGAGTAATGTTGTTAGGATATTAATTAAATCTTCCTCATCCTCTCCACATTTAAGACCATAGATTATTCACTAGGTAAGAGCTGTCCATTCTGCCAAATTTATTTATATTGTAGTTCACTCATACCAGAATCTAACAACCTCTTTATAGTTCAATATTGTGTCTTTCTTTCTTTCTTTCTTTCTTTCTTTCTTTCTTTCTTTCTTTCTTTCTTTCTTTCTTTCTTTCTTTCTTTCTTTCTTTCTGTCTTTCTGTCTTTCTGTCTTTCTGTCTTTCTGTCTTTCTTTCTGTCTTTCTTTCTTTGAATATTGAATATGGATCCAATGGAGAAAACTTTATACTGTCTTTTATTATGTGAAATTATCTTTTTAGAATACTCTTACCCCAAGTAATTTGAATTAGCTTTATATTTATATATCTCTTCTCCTTCAGTGTAATAACAATTTTAAAATTGTAATGAGAGATTGGGTGTAGTGGTGCGCACCTGTAATCCCAGCACTTGGGAGGCTGTAAACAGGTGTATCTGTGAGTTTGATCTAGTAGTGAAACACTGAACACCCTGTAGACCTTTCCCTAAGGAAAAAAGAACAAAAAAATTGTAATAAAATTATTTTTCAAGTTTTATTCCTTCACTATAAACAATAGACACTTTAAAATTTATAAAATTCTGGGCTGTGGAGACAGCTCAGTGGCATGTATCTGCATGGCAAGCACAAGGTCCCAAGCTTGATTTCCAGTACTGCAATGACTGAAATAATATTTAATAAATTATATCCTTATGGTCTCCATATCCACACTTTTTATTTTTATATGTTTTATTTTATTTTACTGAGAAAAAATAGCAATGAGACAGTTTCAAAACTGATTAATAGGACAGTTTCAATAATTAATACATTGTACATTGTTATCATCTTGGGGGTTATCCATAGCACAAGAAGCAGAGAGGGTATCCTGTCCAAACAGTTAGTATAAATTTTTCTTCTCATTGAATTAACTGAAAGTAGTTGCATACCTATCCTAACTATTCTTTTCTTTTCTTGTATTGCTACATTTTTTTTAATATCATAATTTTAAAATTTTTTAAAATTATATTGAAGAACAAATAGCAATGAGACAGTTTCAAATAAAATTTGCAGGACAGATTCAATAATTAATACATTGCATATGATTTTCATAATTTTTTGTCATACAAGCTGTATTCTTGATATTCTACTCAAAAACACCATTAGAGCAGATGTCTCTAATCAATGAATTAAGAGAATTTACCTGTATACTTATCTTATATTTTAAAGCTGAATTATAGTTCAGTTTCAATAATTAATACTTTCTGCCTTGTTATTTTGTTAGTGTATGTCCATAGTACAAGAAGCTGACAGAATATCCTGTCCAAACACTATTAGTGTGAATCTTGCTTCTCATAGAATTATGCAGAAGTACTGCATATTTATCCTAACTGTACTGTTCATAAAAACACAGAATGTTTCTTCCTTTGTATCCCCTTTTTTTGTTTAGACTTGTCAAAGATGGTCATTTCTTTGTCATTCAACAATGAACTCAACAAAACAAACACAGTCCAGCAGTCCACAATAATAGTGGGTTATCTGAAGTTGTTGACTAGAGCCATTGAAAGCTAAACTCATGGCTTTATTTTATATACCTCATTTTTATACTTTTCTGCTGAATGGTTAAGATCGAGATAAAGCAAGACCTATGTAACAAAAAATGTAGCTTTTGTATCTGACGATGTCAGTCAAGTTCCCTCAGTCTTATCCTCTAACACCGTACTGAGCTCTGTAGATCCTTTGTCAGTGCCAGCCATGTGGATGAGCCACAGCCATTGCTTAACCAATTTGCTCTCTGTGAGAGCCTGAGAGAAAGTTTTCTCTCTATGTGACTCTCCTTAGGCATCAGTCACATTCCTCTGCAGCTCCATAATCTCCTTGATCATATAATTTGGAGCACAATTGAGTTCCATGATGTTACAATACAGGTTCTCCTATGTCCTGAGTCTTCACTGACCTTGAAAGGCTAGGGCCAAAATGTTGGCTGAACTTGCAGCCCTTCCATTTCTCCAATTTTTGATCTAGGAAATTAGGGTGTTAACCATCCAGAAGGAAAGCTGATTAGTACCCTGCAACATATGCAGTTCATTTTATCCTAACTTCTTGACTAAATTATTTTAAATTGTTGTTAATACATTTCTATTTGTATTTCTTCTTTTGATTTCTTATACTAGGGAGACTATGCAATATTTGCACGTTTGTGTCTGGTTTATTTCACTTATGAGTATATGGTCAAGCGGCATCCATTTCAATTTAAGTGCTTCAAGTTTAACATTGTTTATAGCCCAGTAATATTCTATTGTATAGAAATACCACATCTTTTTCAACCATTCCTCATGTGTAGGGTATCTTGGTTGTTTCCAAGATTTTGCTATCACAAATTGTGCTGCTATAAACATAGGTACACATATGTCACTATAATATGATGTCTTCAGTTCTTCCAGGAAAATTCCCAGTAGGGGGATAGCTGGCTTGAATGGGATTTCCAGTCCTCCTTTTGTGCGGAGTCTCCAAACTGATCTCCACAATGGTTGCACCAGTATACATTGCCACCAGCAATGGAGAAGTGTTCCCTTTACCCCACAGACTCTCCAACATTTGTTGTTGGTTGATTTCTTTATGATAGGAATTCTTTCTAGAGTGAAATGGTATCTCAGTGTTGTTTTAACTTTAATTTCCCATATAGCTAGCAATGTGGAGCATTTCTTCATATACTTATTCTCTTCTTTAATTCGTGCTCTGAGAAGTGTGTATTCATCGCAAATGCCCATTTCTGGATTGGTTCTTTAAATTTGTGGGCCCTAATATATCTTATTTCTTTTTGTATTATAGAGAACAGACCTTTGTCTGAGTGCTTATTAGTTAGGATTTTTTCAAAAACTGTGACTTGTCTTTTCACTTTGTTGACAATTTCTTTTGACATTCAGAAAATCCTCAAGAAGAGTTGATCCCTGTTGTTAATTCTTTCAAGTGTTGCCCATATGAAAACATGTTTATTCATGAACTCTTTTCCTACCGTGTCTTCAAGAGTTCTCTCCATTTTCTCTTCCAGTAGATTATTTCTGTTTTAATGTTTAGATCTTTGATCCATTTTGACTTTAGCTTAATGCATGATGATAGATCTGAGTCAAGTTTTAGTTTTCAGCATGTAGAAAGCCAGTTCTTTAGGCACCATTTGTTAAAGAGGCTATCTTTCTTCCACTAAGTGTGTTTGGAACCTTTGTCAAAGATCAGGTGGCTGAGTTTGTTTGCAGAAGCCTCTGCACCTTGTAATGTCTTCCATTGATCCTCAGGTCTATTTTGTTCCCAATACTACAGTGATTTTATCACAGTGGCTTTGTAGTATAATTGCAAGTCAGAAATTGTGATGCTTCCTGCCTCATCTTTGGCCAGGATTTCCTTCGTTTTTCTAATCATTTCTGTTTCTAAATAAATTTTAGCAATTCTAGGTCTGGATGGTATGTTTGTGGGCGTTTGATAGGAATTTCATTAAATCTGTACAGAAATTTTGAGAGTATAGCCATCTTCCAGATGTTGGTTCTTCCTATCCAGGAGCAGGGAATATTTTTCCATTTTCTGAAATCTTCTACAATGTCTTTCCTTAGGGTGTTGTAATTTCCTGTGAAAAGATATTTACCTTCTTTGGTTAAGTGAATTTCAGAAAATTTTCATTTTCTGTGGTGCTATTGTAAAAGATATTGTTTCTATAGTTTCCCTCTCAGTTTGTTTGTCATCTGTGTAGAGGAATGTAGAGTATTGACTTTGTATCCTGCTTTGCTACTGAATTTCTGTCTCAATTCTAAGAACCTCTTGGTGGAATTTTTTGGGTCTTCCAAGTTAAGTATCATGTCATCTGCAAATAGTGATAATTTAACTTCTTCTTTACCTATTCTTATCCCTTTTATTTCTCCCTCTTTTCTAATGGAAGTTGCTAATGATTCCAAAACTGTATTGAGTAGGAGGGGTGATAGAGGATATATTTTTCTTCTTCCTACTCCAAGAGTAAAAGATTTCAGTTTTTCCTGGTTTACATTTATATTAGCTTTTGGGTTGTCATAGATGACTTTTATCAAATCGAGGTAGAGGCCATCTGTTACAATTTTCTGTAGGGTTTTGAACATGAATGAGTGTAGAACATTGTCAAAACCTTTTTTCTGCATCAATTGAGATGATCATGTGTTTTTTAGAGTTCAGTCTCTTAACATAGTGTATTACATTTATAGATTTTTGAATATTCAACCATCCTTGCATCCCTGGGATGAATCTTGCCTGATCATGGTGTATGATCTTCTTGATTTGCTGTATTCTGTTTTTTAGGACTTTATTGAGGATTTTTGCATCTATGTTCATGAGGGAGATTGACCTATAGTTCTCCTTTTTAGTTGTGTCTTTCCCTGGTTTTGGAATCAGTATAATACTTGCCTCCAGAAATGATTTTGGGAGGACTGCTTCCTTTTTAATTTCATTGAAGAGTTTGAGGAGGGTAGGGATTATTTATTCTATAAATTTCTTGTAGAATTCAAGTGTGAATCCATCAGGACTTGGACTTTTCTTTGTCAGCTGGCTTTTTGTTACATTTTGTATTTCATTGGCTGTTATTGGCTTATTGAAAGTTGTTATGTCTTCTTGATTCACTTTTGGTAATTTGTTACTTTCAAGGAATCTGTCCATTTCCTTTCTGTCTTTATTCTGTGAGCATAAAGATTCTCAAAGTGGCTGTTGATAATCTTCTGAATTTCCACTGGGTCTGTGGTGATTTCACCCTTTTCATTCCTTATTGCTTGTATTTCAGTTTTTCTTTCCTCTTTTTGATGAGGTTAGGTAGGGGATTATCAACTTTACTTAGTCTTTCAAAGACCCAGATTTTTGATTTTTGATTGTTTGAACTGTTTTCTTCATCTCAATTGAATTGATTTCTTCTCTAATTTATATGATTTCTTCCCGTCTTTGGGCTGTGGGTCTGGTTTGCTCTTCCTTTTCTCAATGTTGGAGGTGTAACATTAGGGTGTTTCTTTGTTCCCGTTCTGTTTTCCTGATGTGTGAGTTCATAGCTATGATTTTCCCTCTGAGAACTGATTTCATCACATCCCATAAATTCTGGTAAGTTGTGCTTGAATTTTCATTGAATTGTAGATATTGTTGAATTTCTTGTTTAGTTTCTTCTATGACCCATTGATTGCTGAGTAGGGTGTTGTTTAATTTCCATGAATTTTAATGGGTTTCTCTGGTTTCTTTTGTCGTTTATTTCCAGTCTCATTGCACTGTGGTTGGATAATATGCATGGGATAATTACTGTTTTCTTGCATACACTTAACCATGACCTATGGACTAGTATGTTTTCTATTTTAGAAAATGACCCCTGTGCAGTGGGAAAAAAATGTATGTTCAGCTGTAGTTGGGTGGAACACTGTATATGTCCACCAGTTCCATTTGTTACAAGCACTAGTTCTGTTCTGCTACTTCTTTACTAATTTTTTGTCTAGTTTACTTATCTTTTTGAGATAAGGGGTGATAAGGTCTCACATTAAGATTGTGGTGTTGGATACTAAATTTTTCATGTCCATTAAGATTTGTCTTATACAGTGCTCCTGTGTTTGGTGCATAGATATTTATGAGTGCTACCTGTTCCTCTTGAATTTTTCCCCTAAACAATATATAGTGGCCTTCTTTATGTTGTTTGATCATTCTTGGTTTGAAGTTGAGATTGTCTGAGAATAGAATTGCTACTCCTGCTTTTTTCTGAGGTGCTGCAGCACGTAGTATTGCTTTCCATCCTTTGACTTTAAGCCTATGAATGTCCTTTTGAGTTAAGGGTGTTTCTTGTACACAAGATATTGTTGGATTTTGTTTTGTAATCCACTGTGCTAGTC
>PVKA01049708.1:0-13100 GCA_004027165.1 Ctenomys sociabilis | reverse complement strand
AAAAAAAAAAAAAAAAAAAAAAAAAAAAAAAGAATGTGTTGTCTGAAATGCCTGTTTAGTTTTAAAGATGGAACTCTACCCTTTACTTGGTTTTAAGTGTGTATGGAATGTTATAAGACATAGTAGAAGTGGAAACAAAAAACCATAAAAATTATAATCTAGCTACACATAAATTTCAGAAATTAAATATAATGCTTAACTAATATATAAAAGCAGAATACCAGGAAAGGACATCTCAATAATATAATATGCTATTTAATGTATGAATATTTGAGCATGAATGTATTAAAAGACATAGTAAGCTTTTGAAAAAAAATGTACCTACTTGACATGAAGCATGTATATATTATTAAGACAATATTTTTTAACATTTTAAATTTTTCTTTCTTTCTTCTTCTTTTTGCAGAACTGGGGATTGAACTCAAGCCCTTGTGCTTGGCAGGAAAGTTCTTATTCCACTGAGCCATTTCCCAGGCTCCAACACAATAATTTTTAAATATGTCACAACTTTATGTGGTACTATGGCAAATCACAACCACCTCAGCTGACGTAAGATAGAACTATGTGGGATAAAAATCCCTTACTGTCCTGTTCAGGTTGCTTCCGTCTTTTCAGATACCACTCCTGCTCTTTAGTATGGGTTCTTTTATTCCTATCTCCAGGCATTTAACATAGTTTGCTGTTCACTTGATGCCTCTTATGTGAGGGACCTCATATACATGACAGGGAGTTCATTTACAAAATTATAGAGATAATTATGTTTGCTTTTGTTGTTGGTGCTGGGTTTTGGACATGTACATTGTGTTAGTTTTTCATTCTACTTGCTTTTTAATTTTCTCTTCTTTCCTTTCCTCCTATTTGCTTCAACAGTTCATTGGGCCTTGGAGCATTTTAAACATGCTTTCTTTTTGGTCTTTAACTCTTTACTGCTTTTTAAAAATGTCATCTCTTCCGTCTTTTTTCCCTTTGATATTTTAATCACATATATATTTAGAAATAATTCCTTTTTTTTTCTCTATCTTATATTTTATTATGAACCACTGCAGTGATTCCCTAGTATCCCGCAAGGTATTATGGGGCAAAGTAAAAAAAAAAAAAAATAAGAAACGAAATGGCAATGCAATAGGAACCACAATGAGCAGTTGTTCATTAAGAAAGAGAAGCCATGAGGCAGCCCCAACCTTGATATTTAATGATCACATTTGCATAGAAGAAAATAATAAGGGAATTGTGACTAGATGTGTGGACAAATGGCTAGGTAGTCAAAGCTTATAAACAATGCAATAAAGCATTATTGCAAAATAGTCAGAACTGCCCGATTCAAGTTGTAGTGAATGATTAACATGCTTTGTAGCCAAACTGGAAAGGAAATTTCTCTGGAGTCACACAAGTCTCAGCAGAGACAACATCTCATACTTTAGCCACACAGTCTCATAGTCCATCTCTCTGCGTCCAACTATGGCCATTTGAGAAGAGCAATGCTACAGCTTGATGCCACCCACTTGCTATTATGAAGACATGTACACTGTCTCAGCCAGACTCACTAATCAAACTCAAAGCCAGTCTAGGTGAAACACTTCTATATAGCCTGTGCTGCTTACTAATAAGTGCAATCACATTTGGGCTTCAGGGAGATTAACGTGGAAGTCCTGGACAGTTCTCTGTCCTCTTTTTGTGTCCCAAAGCAACTGGAACAGGTTCTGGCCTGGTTACATAGCATCTAGGCATAATTTGACTTAAAGTTTTCCATGTCATGCATTAAAAGGAAGGAGAGTAAATTCACAAATAAGTCTGACAATACACAAATAAAACCAGAAATGAGCCTTGATAGAGGAAAACAGACAGAGCTCAGAAATCATGTCAGCAAATTTGTCCCAGTATTTCCACTGGGAGTCAAAGGTAGTAGTTTCTTGAGCTAAAGAATGTCCTTTGGTAAGGTATCAGTATCAAGGGTTATAGTTTGGCACATAGCTCCTTTAACATATTTATTTGTTTCTGCAAGGATATTGGAAATGATTACAAGGTAAATGGATAATACAAAAGCAGAAAATGTTATGATGGCATTTTAGATTGTGTTGCAGTTATAGGCTTTTTATTTGATCCCTCATCCAAAGCACAATGGTCTTTATGACAACGTAATTTAAGATCTATATATTGTTGTAATTTCCACATGTAATCAGTGGTTTACATCCAATATAAACAAAATGTGCTTTTTAAAACAGAATGAGCAAGAGCCAGTGATCCAACCATGGTACCAGACCTTAACAAAAGTAGAGACACTGTACCAGCGATATTCAACCCAATCATGCACTTAACCTATAAGCATCTGTGCCAGTAAAGAGATGGGAGAATGATACTAGGGTTCTGTAACATTTACTGGAAGCCACACTCCAGTTATGTGTCCCAAAACCAAGTGAGTAGCTGACAATTGACCAGAACAGACACAACAGGCAAGATAGCAATTGAAGCTTGAAGAGGAAGTCTTATTCCAAACCATATCCCCATAAAAAAGCACATAAGGACCATGTACACAAATATCAATACTTAAAAGTTTAAATGTAGTTAAGATCAACTTAATTTTTCTGAAATCAGTGGCTTCCCTTTATCCTTCCTACCTGAATATGACCTTGTTCAAAAGGTAAAGCTAAAGGCTGACCAGATACCTCAGTGGATTAAAGTGCTTCCTTAGGCAGATGCGGGGTCTGGGATTCAATTCCCAGGGTGCTATGCCGGCCACCCCCCAGGCTGTGGTGAGACAGTGATTGAAACTGGGTGAGGTGGTATGCACCTATAATCCCAGCACTTGGAAGGTTGAAAACAGCAGGGTCAGTATGAGTCTGGTCTGTGTAGTGAGACCCTATAGATCCTGTACTAAATACATAAAAAGTTTTTAAAAGGTAATGCTTATTTCCAAAGGAAATAGTAAATAAGACCAGGATCTTTATTTATGAGAAAATGTGGTATAGTGGGATTTAATCTCTGTCCCAATCAAGTGAAATTTTTCATTGGAAGAGACTAGACTATATGATCTTGAAACACACTGAAGGATAGTGGATCCCGAGGTTTCACATTCTCCCACAAACATTTCATGTGGGGCTCAGTTTACCAAGAAAAATCTTAGTTTATCTATTTTACTACCTTCATTTGTCTTTTTACAAGTTTCCCATTGGGTCATATATCCTTCACAGAAATGAGGAAATAATGTGTTGAACTGGCAAATAGCACATCAGCTTTAAATTCATGAGTATAATCTTCACAACAAGATATGAATCACAGAGTAGGAAGTACCATGTGTTCTTTTATATAGGCTACCCAAGACTGATATCTTTCTGTAAAGCAAGGATGAGGAATATGATAATATAGAGACATATAGGAATGAATGAATAATATGGGAAGTAAGTTTTATCAGTTTGTTCCTCCATAAAGTTAATAACTGAGGCCTTGGAAAAGTTATCATCTCTGGAATGGTCCTATCTAGAGAATGAAAAATATTTGGTGAGCAATCCATGCAGGTAACTGGCCACAAAAGAGAAAGATTAGGCATGTAAGTCTAGCAGTCCATTGCCCTGGCAGAGGGAATACATATTGCAGCAGTCATGATGGCAAGAATGGCAACCAGGAGCGTTTCTGGATTAAACCACTTCCTGATGGAAAATCCAGCTTTGTGCTTCATCCATCATCCACTGCAGGGCTTTCCAGCTGTCCATATGGGGAGAATATTGTCCTTCCAATGTCTGACAGTGAGTATCCATGCCTCTTGGTCTTTCTGTTGGTATTATATAAGGGGTATTGATAGCTCTGATCCTCAGTCCAGGGTGCTGCTATTGTGAAGCTGTCCAGTAAGGACCTATAAGTTGTCAGAAGCATCCTTGATGAAATGTTGCTGATTTACATCCTTTGCAAGGCCATCAGAGGGTGAGTCATACCACAGTGCTTGTGAGATTTCATTGCAATTGTGGATCACTGCAGTGTGTTCCACTGCCAAACACATCTAAGTGGCAGCCAGTGTCTCTCCATTATCTGTGGACATTCAAGCAAAGCCTCATCCTCACGTTATTTGTGTGGCAGGAATGTTCCATTGGTCAATTTGCAGGTTATGCAACAAGACATGTCAAGGAAGAGGAATGTTGCCAGTGAAGTTTGGCAGGGGTTAATGAGCATGCAGGAGCCGGACTCAAGAAATTTAAAACATAAATAGCTACATCTAGTATCTGCAACAATATCTCCTTTTTCAGTGTATTTATCATTGTTTTAAGGTTAAATGAAATCTTTCAACAATTTCTTGTCCCTGGGAATTATAGGCAATTCCTATGACATTTTTTATTCCTCAAATGTGGAAAAATTGTTGCATGGATTTGCTTATATAAGCAGGTCCACTATCTGTATCATTTCAGATCTCCCAGCAGTGAAAAAGCTGACAAGCATTATTTTCAAGCATGACTGTTTTCTTCTGCATGACACGTCTCATGAATCATATGGGAGTATGTGTCAATTGAGATGTAAGTATATTGAACTCTTAAAGGATGACAAATGAGTGACATCCATTTGCCAAACAGATTTTCTCTGTAACCCATAGGGGTTTCACTCTTTTTGGAGGACAGGACTGGGAATATTTTTATATGATGGACAACCAATAGCAATTTATACTGCTTGGACATAGGTAATTCAAAAGTCAGTTTTTAAAGTGTTAAAATTTTGAGAAAATAATTATGAGATTGCCTAGCTCAATTAAAAACTGATAAATAGGACTAGTGAGTTAACTTAGCAGAAATAAGCACCTGCCTGGCAAATGCAAGTTCTTGACTTTGATTCCTGGTATGTATAAATAAACAAATAAATAAATAAATGATGATAAATAGCTTATAAGAGCATCACCATGTAAATTATCTTTAAAGATTGGTCATGGTAAATTTGTGTATGAGTGCATATGTCAATTGAAAAATGGAGAAGTATGCTCATGAATTACCTTCTGTAACCTGAGGAATAATTGAAACAAAGCAGGATACAGGGTAGGAGTAAATAGAGCGCCCTCCAGAGGTTGAGTCAAATAAACAGCTTAAAAATAAACAAAATTCTAAGGTCTTGACCAGAAAATTTAATTATTTTATAACACTGGCCATTAATTCAGATCTTTGAGCTGAAATTCCAAATGAAGAAGAACTTATTGAAATCCATCATTACAGATAGTGGTCTTCATCAGTAAAATAAGCTCTTGCACTAGTTATTGGTTATATCTTGGTTATCTTGGGCAGGATAAAAGCATAATTTGAGAAAAATTTAAAGAAAAGTGTAAATAGGGTAGTGATTATCAACATGTCACATGAATTTGGTAAAGGAAATCTGCCAATAAATATCAGTTTGAAATAAGTTTTGTCTCTGTGAAATGTTGAATGCAAGCACAATCACATGGGGATCATACACTATCAGTTAACACAACCAAGTTCTCTCTATGGAGATTATTTTGGCTGTTTGTTCCAAATATAATAACAAAGATTTAACTAAATGATTTGGTAAAGAAGCATTTCCTGGGAAAGAGTTGTTTTTCATACTATTGTCCAAGCAAACCTGTGGGAGAATGAGGGGTTTGTGATATAAACAAATATAAGAATTAATATGCATTGATCTGGAAAACTTGACAAGAATGAATATATTTTCTACTAAGCTCAATTCTTGCTCTGTGTTCTTAGTAGATGAGGGGAATTAAGGTCTGGATCTTCCTATAAAATATCGTATAAATTTTGTAATTGAAAAGCAGTTAATTGTCAATTTTGGTCTAATCCAACTAATATCTCTTAACAATTTTTGTAAATCATTTAAAATAAGCGTATCTATTCTAACTGGAATCCTTTTGAGGTTTAACATCCCTTTCTAGTTGCACAGTTCCAAGATGATGATAAGGTACAGAGAACTGTATTTTTTCCAGAATAATGCAAAGCCCAAAGTAAAAAAGAAAGAACAAAGAAACTCAATTATTTTGTTCAAAATCCTGAAAATGAAGTTCCCCAGAAGTGTCAGTCAATAGAATATTGTCTGTATAATGTATAATACATACTTGGGGTAATGATCTCTAGTAAATAGTAATGCCTGTGTCACAAACGTTTGACACAACATTGGAGTGCTTCCCTTTCCTTGAGGCAAAACCTTCCAATGATACATTTTCATGGATTTTTAAGAATTAATTCTAGGAACACAGAATAGCAACATAAAATCTATCAGCAGGTAAGAAAGAAATATTGAAAAATAATTCTTTAAAACAATAGATATGAGTGGATAATCTTGTAAAGTAGCCATTGGAACTAAGGAGGCCTGCATGTAATGCCCCTGTGGGTATGCCAAGGATGACTACTCTTAAATCTTTTTACAGTCTCCATTCATCTGTCTTTCTGGGAATCACAACACAGAAGAGCTCCATGGACTGACAGAGAATTTAATTGTCTTTTTAGCAATTTTTCTGACACCAAAGATTCCAAAATGTATAACTGCTCCTTATTTAGGGGGGCATTGTTTAATCCATATTGACTCAGTGACTTTGCATCGTAAAGACAAGACTGACCTAATTAGAGACATGATAATGGCCCTATTATAAATTTGATTCATAGCCAATTCCTAATATAATCTGTTTCATATTTGCCTATATTTTGCCAGGTTATTGTAAAAGCTCTAAGATCACTGGATCTACTAATAGGTAGAAGGGCCTTTCTACAATCTTGATTAAAGCTTTTAAAAGCCAATTTAAGAATCAAAATATCAGAGCTTCAGAATTATCAATCTGGTGATTTATGATCCCTGTAAAGAAACTACAACTTAAATGCTTGGCTCAATGGATCCTAAAAGTCTCAGGGCAAAAGATTGTACTGGAGCTCCCTCTTCTGGGATGGGCACTCAGTGCAACAAACTAAAGATTTGCCTGAATAGTTTCAGGTATCAATGAACCTAGACTGCTAGTGTATCTGCTAGTGTCCATCAACATATCCATAGTAATCTCTGGGCCATCATCTTCAGCTTCATTTTTATTTTTCTCAGGCTGTCTTCCCATAGGAGATCTCAACTGAATTCAAACTGTAAATATTCAACAAAGGAAAGACATGCTTTACCAAGATGGCAAATATTGGATGGAATTAACAAGTCAGAAAGCAAAATATGGCCAGGTGTGGTGGTGCATGCCTGTAATCCCAGCACTCGGGAGGCTGAGGCAGGAGGATTGTTGTGAGTTCGAGACCAGCCTGAGCTACAAAGTGAGTTCGAGGCCAGCCTGAACTGCATAATGAGACCCTGTCTCAAAAAGACAAAAAAAAAAAAAAAAAAAAAAAAAAAAAAAAAAAAAAAAAAAAAAAAAAAAAAAAAAAAAAAAAAGAAAGCAAAATATTTTCTAAGAGTCTTAGCATGAAAAGACTTCAAAAGGCCCAGTCCAAAAATGGGCATCTGAGATGAATATGCATTTCTCAGATAAAGAAATACACAAATAGCAAATAAATATATAATTATTATCACTGCTTGTAATCAGTGGTTATTAAAGGGATGGAAATTATAACAACAGTGAGATTGAACCTCACTCTAGAAAGAATGGATATTGTCAAGAAATCAGCCAATAACAAATGTGGAAGTGTTATGGAGAGAAAGAAACTTTTTCCAATGTTGCTGGAAATGAATACTGGTGCAATCTCTATGGAAACCGGGATGGAGATTCTTAGTATTTTCCCAGAAGAGCTAAAAATATCATGTCACAGTGCTATATGTGCACCCATGGTCATAGCAGCCCAATTTGTATAGTTTTATCTTGGATAAAGTCAAATATGCATCAATCAAAGAATATATAAAATAGGTATCATCTTTTTATATAATGGAGTACCACTTAGCCTTAAAGAAAGACAATTGGGAATTTTATACATAAATGGTGGCAACTTGAGACCAGACTTATAAGTGAAATAAATCAGACTCACATGTGTAAACATTGTATTTTTTGGTGTGAGAAACTGAAAGAATAAATGATTTCTAAAATGTATAGTAGATATTAGAAATGAGAAGAATCTGTTCAAAATGGTATGAGGGAAAGGGGAAAGAAAGGAAGAGGAAAGGAAAAAAATCACAAGTTATTTGTACTAGCATCTTCTAATTCATAGAAAACAAAGTTTGGGCTAATATCCTTTGGAGAAATATAAGTTTATATCTTGTACATTGAGTAACTATAGATAATATTATACAATATATTAACTATTGTTATCTCCTACTATTATGAAATTTTGTTTTACTTTTATGAAAAGAGGACTTTGAAAACCATCATTAACTATGCCTTGCTTAATTTCTTTTAACAGCTTGATTTGAAAGAGAATTTTAGTATCTACCTCTTGACCCAGGTGGTCTGGATCTTCCCTTGGGAAAGAACATGAAGCTTCTGAATTCCTCACCACTAGCATCCTCCTGCATTATTATTTGATTATAGAACACGTAAGAGGAATGCACACATGGTGGGCACATCTTATGAGGAGGAGGCAGCAAGAATTCTACATCCTTGGCAGAGGGTGCACTAGGTAGAGTGAAGCTGGCATGTTTTTATCATCCTCAAAACACTTGTGTGGACATTGTGAAACTGAAGTCATCTTTTCTGCCAAAGGAGAGTTTCCAGCTGTTATGTTTGAGTCTGTGGTCTTCTGTGGAGATTTAGGGGCAAGAGTACAAACCAAACAAATGTCCAGATTGTAAACTCCTGAGGGAAATGCATTCATCCTGTAAAGGAGGAACATCGAGATTTCAGCCAGCTTGCTCCCAGGTTTCTAAATCAAGAGTTTCTAGCCTGCAATAACCAAGGACTATATTGGACAATTATCCTGGATAATCTTTATGATACTACCATTTACATTATATACTTTGCCTTTTAAAATAGATTGTACCGCCAGGCCTGGTGGTGCGTGCCTGTAATCCCAGCACTTGGGAGGCTGAGGCAGGAGGGTTGTTGCGAGTTCAAGCCCAGATTGAGCTACAAAGTGAGTTTAAGGCCAGCCTGAAATGCATAGTGAGACCCTGTCTCAAAAAGACAAAATTAAATAAATAAAATAAAATAGATTGTAATAACTGAGTGTATTGTTTTTCTTCAACAGAAATACATTTTAAATTAAGAGGCTTCAAAGAATTAGATTTTCCCAAGTTTTAATCCCAGTGAAAAACTTACCTCAAAAGCATATACCTTAGCTCTGGGCTAGATATCTCTGGCATTGATGTACAAGACCAAAATGCTGTAAAAACACTCATGAAATCAATGAAGAAGGTGAAGAAGTTATAGGTTCAGGCCACTATGGATGCCAGTTATTATTGGCCCCTGCAGTTAGTCCCCAGTGCCCTTCAAGGTGTTACGAGGCATCGTACAAAGAAAGAGTAAGAGACAAAATGGCACTATAACAGGAAACCGGGATAACCAGTTTTTCATGAGGAATGAAAGGCCCCAAGGCAGCTAAAACCTTGGTATTTAATTATCATATTTGCCTTGAGGAAGGTAGTGAGGGGATTTTGACTTTAGATAAGTGGCTAGACAACCAAGATTTGTAAAATAAAGGATACTTACAAAAGAGACAGAACAGCCAGATTCAAGTTGTAATGAATGAGTAAACTGCTTTGTACCCAATTCTAACAGGAATTTTGTCTAGAGTCACACACACATTAGCAGAAACATTATCTCATACCTTACCTCCATGGTCTCACAGCCCACATCTCTGAGCTCATCTGTGACCAATAGAGAAGAGCCTTATGCCACGTACTTGCTCTCATGAAGACATGTTTACAGCCTTGGCCAGACTCGCTAATTAAATTGAAAGTCAATCTAGGGAAGTCACCTCCATATAGCCTGTGCTGCTTACTAATAAGTGCAATCGCATTTAGGCCTGGGGAAGGGCAATGTGGCAGTCCTCCACACTATTTGTAATCAAATTTTTTATCTCCCTTTACTGAATTCTATAAACTTTTTCTTCTTTCTAATGGGATCCTTTGTAACTCTCTCTCTCTCTCTCTCTCTCTCTCTCTCTGTCTTCTATTTTGTGCAGGATCTCAGTACACACCTCTGACTTGTAATGATCCTCAAGTTTTCAAGCCTCCCAGTGCTGGGATTACAGGTGTGCATTACCACACCGAGACTCGGTGGCCAGCTTAACACATGCAGTGGAGAGGCTGGTGCAGCGTGTAGTGCCAAAGGTCATACCACAGTCTTTGTGCTTGCTTAAGCCGGTACTTAGTCTGCTGAGCTATACCACCAGCCCTAAGCACTTCTCTGTAATCAAGACAAGCAAGTAAATTTTAATGCAGCCCAGAAGGGAAAGAATAGAGAAACCATATTGCAGTACTAATGTCAGAAATTAAATTATATAAGTGATATATTATTTACAATATACATATATAGAATATAAATATATATTATTAAAATATTAGGATAGGCATAATAATATTAAAATATACACAATAATATTAAAATATACATATATAATATAGACTATATAATATATATATATATATATTATAGAATATATAAGGAAAATATATATAATATACATATATTTTAACTAACTTTTAGGCCAGCAAGGTAGCTCATCAAGCTAAGCAAGTGCTTAGGAAGCTCAGGGAGGCAAGTTAAGAGTAGGGGTTTGATAAGCAAGACCACATACTGTGCTGGTCCCACCGCTGGGTACCTTGAGCCACCACCAAGACTGGGATGGTGCAAGCCTGTGATCCCAGCATTGGGAGAGTTGAAAGCAGGAGGATCACAACGAGTCTGAGATGAGTAGTGAGACCCTGTGCCAAATACATAAGAAGAAAGAATATAAATATACTCTTACATATACAATAATGAGAATCAAAAATAATGAAGACATTCTAGCAGAAAATTTAATTAAACTAAAGGAAGAAAAATATATATAGGCAAAAATAAACAGTACCAGGAATGTACAATAGCGTGACTACATTGCATGCCAAGGAACTGTACAATTAAAATGTTGAAAATGGTGCATTTTCTGCTAAGCATATTCTATTGAAATTTAAAAAAATAGTATCAGGGCCAACCAGACAGCTTAGTGGGCTAAAGTGCCTACTTAGATAGAGTACAGCTGCTCGGTTTGATCCCTGGCAAGCTGTGCCTGCCCTGCCTGTGGGGTGCATTGAGATGGCGGTTGAGAAGGTCTGGTAGTATATGCCTATAATCTCAGCACTTGGGAGGCTGAAAACATGAGAATCACTACAAGCCCGATCTGCATAGTGAGACCCTGAAAGCCCTGTACTAAAATACAGGGAAAAAATAGTATCAGGAAAAACTATATAAAGTTGAGTTGTGATTGTGTAGAATAGTTATATAATTCCTTTTACCACAAAAAAAAATATGTTGGAAATATATATTGTGAGTAGGGCTTATTTTTAAGTATTAAAATTTCTGGTAATTAAAAAAAATCAGGAACAAGATCAGGATGTTTACTATCACTACTCCTGTTCAATATACTCCTGCAAATATTTGCCAGAGAAATTAGAGAAATAAAAGAAATGGGGATAAGAAAATCAGAATTTAAATTGACATCATTTGTATATTACACGGTACTCAAAGTAGAAGACTCCCCAAAACTCCACGAATCACTCACAGAATTAATAATGAAATTCAGTAACATAGCAGGATAAAAAGTCAACATTCAACACTGTTTTCTTGTACAGCAGTAATAAACTCCACTAAGAGAGAAATTGGAAATCAGTGCCCTTCATAACAACATAAAAAAAGATGGAGTGCTTAAGTGCTACCCTAGGGAACAAAGTGACATGTTTCTATCATGAAAACTATAGTTCTCTGACGAAGAACGAATGAATAGGACACTGGCAAATGCAAATATACTCCTCTTAGACAGAATCAATATAGTAAAAATGCATAGATAGTAAAAACTATTATTAAAAAAAATAGCCCATTAGGGTCTGAGGAGATAGCTCAGTAGAATAAGTGTTTGCCTGGCAAGTGCAAGAGCCTAAGTTCAATTCCCTGTTCCACCAAAAACAAACAAAAACAAATAAACAAACAAAAAACACCCCAAAAACTATTATGTAACATGGGGGCCACATTTGACCACTAGCATGCTGTGTGGGCCCTGCTCCTGGGGCATGCTGAGACAGTGATTGAGACTGGGCATGGTGGCACATGCCTGTAATCCCAGCGCTTGGGAGGATGAAAATAGGACAATCACTATGAATCTGATCTGTGTAGTGAGACTCTGTAGACCCCGTACTAAGTACATAAAAAGAAACTGCTGTTTAAAATGTTATGGAATCCCAATCAAAATAGCAATAGAATTCCTCGCAGAATTAGATAAAGCTAAAACTCATGTGCAATGAGAACAGACCTTGATTAACAAAAGCAATTTTATTCCGCTGAGCCATCTCCCAGGACCAAAAGCAATTTTAGACAACAAAGGCCATAGAGGGAACATTACAGATACCAAAATCAAGGTATATTGTAAATATACAATGAATAAAAGCAGCATTGCAGCCCCTGGGACCGGCTAAAGACAGTGCGGCCGACTCCGCCATCCTGCTCCATCCCGTCCGCGCCTGCCCAGCCCCAGAGACCAGCCTGAGACAGTGGCTGACTCCAGCGGCCTCCTGGATCCCCCGCCAAGCTCTCCCAGTGAGAGCGAATTTACAGGACTCACCAGGCTTCCCAGATCAGTGAGAGGGTGGTGAGTCTGAGGGAGAGCCTTTGGCTTCTTCCCACACGCGCTACGCGGATCCCTGTCCCCAACCCCTCCAAGCCAGTGACTGGCCTGAAACCTCAGGTCCCACTCACCAACACCTCCCTGGAACTCCTGACCTAAAGCCCACTGATTGAGTGGGAATTTCCCCGATTCTCTGGGCATCAAAGGTCAGTGAGTGTAGAACCTCAGGCTCGTCGTGTCTGAGATACATTTCCCAGGGATTAAGCTGCCCGTCACCTCACGTGGCCCAGTGACAGCTCCAGGCACACTGTGCCAGAGAAACACTTCCAGGTGATTACTGGTCCCACCCCACAGCCCCAGACCCAGTGCAGGTCGGCCTGGAGTGAGAACTCCTAGCCTGCCACACCAGAGGGACATTTCTCAGCAATCCACGGTCCC
>PVKA01049707.1:0-13101 GCA_004027165.1 Ctenomys sociabilis | reverse complement strand
TTGCCAGGGGAGTGTTTATTCTACTGAGCTATCTCCCTGGCCCTTTGGTCTTTTTGTTTGAAAGTAAGTTTCAACACTGGTATTTCTCTGTTAATTTTTTGCTTAGAAACCTTAGTGCTTTCAAAAGTGGGACATTCATGTTATCTAGTCTGACTGTGTTTATTTGATTTTTTTAGTAAAGCTTGTTTTATTCTGTTAGGTATACTAATATTTTTTGTGTATGTTTAAACAATAATCTGTTTTAAGCTCTTGCCTGCATAATAAGCTTGCCTTGTAGTCATTCTGACTTTTTTGCATTTTTGGCTTGTTGTCTCTGTCTAGAATGGTCTTGACTGGTTTGTGTACTGTTTATTTGGTCCTTATGTCTTACTTGCCATGAAATTTCTTCATAAATTTTATTTTATTTATTTAATTATTTTTTTTTTTTGTATTTTAGGAAAGGGCCTACAGGGTACTCAGGGTCTCACTACTAGATCGGAGTTTGAGTGATCTACCTGTTTACAGCCTCTCAAGAGCTGGGATCACAGGCGCGCTCCTCCACACCACCTCAATTCCCATGTCAGTGTGCCCCAGAGATGGGGCTGGCACAGCACCTTCATAAATTTTAGAAAAAAAAGTTTTCCGTAATATATACATCTACTCTAGAAGGTGTTTTCTCTCCAAGGCTTGTACACTCCATTCTCACCTGATCTTTAAAGTTTTCTTACTTTAAATATACTTAAAGAAAAGTATATTCTAATACCAAAGCTTTTATCTTTATGTGAAATCTTTTCTTTTCTTTTTTTCTCTGTTAGCTTTTAACATTCTGCCTTTTTTACATTTAGAATTCCATGATTTGCCATGGGGAACTTTATGCCTTGTACTCTTTGGCCATTCAGCCAGCCTCAATTACCTGCATTTTGAGTACTTTTAGCATACTTCAGAAGATTTTTGCTATGATTTCTATACACTGAATTTTTATTGCAAATGTGCTTCTAATTCCAATTAAACTTAGATAATAATTATTGTATGAACTTTTTTACTCTTTTACCATTTTTAAACCTTCTTAATAAATGGTCACATATTACAATTTTTTCTTGGTTTCTAAAATCTCAGCTCATAATGGCCATTTATAGTGATTGTTAATTCTCTATAATTTTTAATCTCCTGGATTTGCCTGGAACTTTATGAAGGAGTCAGTATCTTTTCAAAACATTTTGTCCGTGTTTTAGATCACTTTGGTTAGCTTCTCTAGCTTTTTCACGTATTCTTCCAGTAACTATACTTGTTGCTTTTTATGACAGTTCCCTTATCCTTTAGATTATGTCATCTTTGAACTTACTGAGCTTCTTTACTGGCTGTTTAATCATCCCATACAGCTTGGCTGTCTGACATGTGATTTCTGCTCCTTTGATTCCTTTCAGATATGCTTTGAGAGGTTTAAGAATCTCCATGGATATTCTACTGCTTTGTGTTGCATGTTCACTTAACTACTAAGGGTTGAACTCAAAGAGAGTAAAGAAAGTTTGTTGTTAATGTGAAGTTCTCTTTATTGAAGTTCTGTTTTCTAGTGGTGTGCTCTTGTCTTTACTCGTACAGAGTGTTGTTTACTGCTTCAAACTACTCACTTTAATTGGGTTAGATTCTCTTGTTGAATCACAAATTAGAGGGCTGTTTTATTTCCTGGTGCTGCATAGCCAAGAAAAAAAGCCCACAGTGTCCAAGGTGATTGGTTAATCCATTATATTCTTCAAATTTTTTATTGTTTTTTTAATGTATGTAGTACAGGATCTACAGGGTCTCACTATGTATATCAGACTGGTAGTGATCCTCCTGTTTTCAACCTCCCAAGCACCGGGATTAAAGGCCCACACCATCAGGGGCAGGGTTGGCAGGGATTTTGGTGCTGGGAATCTTTGGATTTTAATTATAATTGCTTATTTAACTTGTTTAGAAGTCCATCTTATACTAAGTACCACTGCTGTGTTTTAAAGAAAGGGTATTAAAATATTTTATAAAGCATTTTAATGATGCTAATGTAAATAATTATGTAAGTAACAGCAAAAAGTCACTTTCTGTAAGTCCTTTACTTATTAAGGTAATATACCATTGACCTCCAAAATGAAAGAGTTACTTTTCTAGGACATTTTTTATGATTTGTTTTAATTTAATGGAAGAACATGTCAATATATTGAATTAACTTTCAATTACTAGTATATTAGCTATAAAATTCACCATTTGTGTTTTCAACAAATGTAACTAAATAGAAACAGTATATTTTGAATAATTTAAGGGAACTATTTATACAAGACTTTTGTTTTACTACTTTCTGTTTCATTAAAAAGAATTTTAAAATATGGAATTGTGCACTAAAGAGTGTTGATTTTATATTCCCTATAATTATTTGTAATGTATTATTTTGCTACATACACTACAGATTTCATAAAAGAAAAACTATGAACAAACTTTAAATTGATATAATTTCTCTTTCATCTAGGTACACAGACATTACTGTTTGAATATACAAATATAGTCAGGCTCATAGATGGTTTACTCTCACAAGATTAATTTTATTTAAATTATGTTAATTTGTAACAGATCATAGAATGTATCACTTTTGTTTTTACTATTCCACCAAAGTTTAGTTTAATTAATAGATTAGGAAACAAATTTCTAGAATCACATTACTTTTGTATAACCTTACATTAGCTATTCGCTGGCCTTATGATATTTGAAATGTTTAATTATTAAATTCTTTGCCTGAAAATGGAGATAGACATTGTGATTCAATTGTACCCATTTAGGCTGCCAACTCTCTGAACTTTTTATGGTAAGAATTTAAATGATATATTTTACTCATCAGAGTTGAAATTAGGGATACATACCATGGGCTATTTTGATTTTACTGCCTTCAGGTTCTTTAATCACTTTCCAAAATGATTCTTTAATCTCTAGCAATTATATTAGCAATCCAGAAAAGTACGAGTACAAAGGGTTTTTTCTTTCAGTTGAGATAGGATTTCCACACTTTTGTACACTTACTGACTAGAACTCCATCATGTCTCTATAGATAACTGCAAAGAGCCCTCAGTAATGTAATTTATACCCTGGGAAAACATGTGCATATTAAATTTAGAACTCTACTATAAAGACATGGAGAAGCATCAAATTGTACCTTAGATAACGTGCATGATTTTCTCCTTATCATGAATGAATTTTTAAAAAAAGATTTAATGAAACATTTTAGCAAGTAACTTCATCCAGGTGAAAATCTAATATAGTTTTATTTCTTAAGAGTAAATAAAATTCAGTAGGTACCATAGATATGTGAAAGTGAAAGAAAATGCCCAAAAGAAAGGAGCAACTGGGGTGAAAGAAAGGAGAAGAAAAGAAGAAAGGGAAAAATGTATAAATATAAACAGGCTAGCTTCTGGAGTTGTGTTGCTGATTTCCACTGGTCTATTGAAAGGAACAATTAATCCTGTTTTTCTTTCTTCTTGTTATTTTTTTACTTGACCAATTTTATATGCTTATCTGGTAATCTGAACAACTATTTGGAAGACAACAAAATACATCAGAATGTCCATTGTTGAATTTCTGTCATCTTCTTTAATGAAATTCATATTGTTTCTAAAATTATTTTGATTTTAATTTTTATAAAAATTTATTTTTTACAGGGTTTTGCTACTCAGCTTGGACTCATAATGATCCTCCTGTCTCAGCCTCCCCCACCCTGGGATTATAGGCATGAGGCATCGCACTCAGTTTCAGTAGCCAGCAGAGAGCATGGCCACCCAAGCATGGAGTACGAGGGACTGAACCTGGGTCCTTGAGCATGCTAGACAGGAGCATATATTGCTGAGCTGTCTCCCCAGCTCCATTTTTTTTATTAACATATATTTTAAAATCATCTTTAAAAATAAAAATGTCATCCACAAAATATCAACTTGCAGCGTACATACACAAAAATTGCAAGCACTCATTGAAAGGAAATGTTCAGTACTTAGAAAGTAAAGAATGGAAAATACACAGGCTTCACAGGTCTTAACAGGAACAGTGAGGGAGTCCTGTAGTAGTGAGAACAATAATTTGTTTCCATGAGCAAACCTTGATTCTATTCTGTGGTTGCAAATCATTTTACTTCATTCATTGTCACACTTGCTTTCTTGGAGTTTCATCATTGCCAAAATTTTGCATTACTGTATAGCAGGTGAGATTAGGAAAACAAAACCTTATGAAGCATTTCATACTGTTATTCAGCTTTCTTTTGCTGGAAAAGCATCTGAGAACATCAACTTAAAGGAGAATTTAGTTAGCTCGTGGTCAGATATTCCAGCCCATGATCCTTTGGCTGAATAGTTTCTGAAATTGTTGTCAGTGCATCTCTGCAGGGAGCCTGTGGCAGCACAAACGTGCTCAGCTCTGGCACACAGGAAACAAAGAGAAAGTGTGCAGAAGTGAAACAAGTTCTAAGGTCAGAATACGTGACCCATACGATGCCCCCATGGCCCACTTCACCAACTTGTCCCAGCCACCTAAAGTTTCCTCCACCTTCCAATGTCCCTTTAACTTATGACCCCACAAATGATGAATGCATTCATGAGACTATAGCTATTATGATCCAATCACCTTCCAAAGGCCCTGGCTCTGAACATTATTACATTGTAGAACAGAGCATAAGGTTTGAGAAGACATGTGTTATCCAAAATGTAAAACTCAAGCCTCATAAGACACACCATTCTTATGGGACCTAGTTGTAGTTTAAAGACACTGACAAACTAATATAAGGGTTTTCATTAAAAAGATGAATCTCTCAAAAACTAGAAGTTTTCTGATATATTTTCTCCTGCAGAGTTAACTACCTGCAGAGTTAACATATAGAAAACCTTAATATGTAAACAATTTCTAAATTTGAGAACATCTGTTTTTCATTTAGTAAACATCTTTCAATTTAGTGTTTATGGTTCTGTAGTCATTGTAGTGGCTTTTAGTTGGAGATATACCCTAGATCCCTCAATGCAGTTTTACACATTATGCTCGTTAAGTGGAACTTGGAAGTGAGCAGTGGAGATGAGGTAATATTTTGACCACTTCATGTGTGAATTACTTCAGATGAATGATGAGCAGCAATTTTCCTAATTGTCTTCAAGCAATATTACCCTAATGTCTGCCTGTGGAAGTTGTATAAGATTTTATTATATTTTATTTAATTATTAATGTATTTGGTACAGGGTCTCAATGTGCAGTTCAGACTTATACTGCTCCTCCTGTTTTCAGCCTTCTCAGTGCTGGGATTATAGGCATGCGTCACCATGCCTGCTCTGGGGGGCTGGCTCAGCACACCCTGGGAGCAGGGCCAACGAGGCACGTGGTGCAGGAGGTTGAACCCCAATCTATGCACTTGCCTGAGCAGTTGTTTAGTCTGCTGAACTATCTCACAGGTTCTGTGTAAAATTTTAAAAGGATTAAGTATAATACAGATATAAAATATTTTTGTCATTTTATGTGGACATTTCTTGGGTGACAGTTTAAGAAGCAAATTGAATAAGGTTCTTTCAGAATCAGTGACAAAGATTGGAATAAAAGAGGTATGCTTTTCTGAGTGTACAAAAGAAATGAAAGCACACCGGACTCACTGATTTTTTGAGGATTGTTTAGAAGCTGAAATAAAAGTTATATTTCATACTACATGTATTTTTTCACGGTAAATATTATGAATATATGTAAGTTTTCTATTTTGTGCAGTAATTAAGCCTAGACAGTTAAATTTGAATATTTCCCAGAACCAGTTTTTAAAACTAAAGTTGTGGAAACACAGATCTTAATTAACTGAAATAATTTATACAAAATTATAATGGTAGGAAAATATTATCAAATTTTACAGGTCCCATGGAACCATCTTAGGTTTCTTTCATTCTGACATCTGACAACACTGTCACACAATTGTGTTACATGTAGCAAAGAAATGAAGATTTTTTTTCTTAGTACAGGGTCTACAGGGTCTACAGGGTCTCACTACATAGAATAGACTAGTACTGATTCCCCTGTTTTTAGCCTCTCAAGTGCTGGGATTACAGGCACATGACACCACACCCAGTCTCAGTTGCTAGTATGCCCCATAGGGAGGGCTGGCGCTGCACACCAGGGATCAAACCACAGCTGCTGAGCTCTGCCAAAGCAGGTGCTTGAGTCTGCTGAGATATCTGGCCAGCCCTGAAGAATGTGTCTATTTGACAATAAGTATTTAATGTCTCTTTTTATGGGTATGGAAGGCATTTCTACAGAATTTTGATCTGAAAGCTAGGGTAAAGTAATGTTGTTCTGATCCTATCTTTTTCCTCACTCAGAGGTCAGAGAAATTAATATGATCAGGAAACTTTTGTACTTGAAAAGTCAGAGACTATTAAATCAGCTGTGATGTGTATTCATGCTTTGGGTCATAAATTTGTCTCAGGATAGAGGAGCCAGGTGCCACTCCTTAATGTTATATCTTATGAAATTCTTCAATGCATTTTGGCATAGCTGTAATCTAAATTTAATATACTGATACAGATGATTTCTTTTCTCATGTTTGGTAGTATTTGGTTCCTTGAACAAGTGTCTGCTCACTGCATTATTACATCAGATGTTCCCAAGAATGAGCTATTTCCCCAGTCCAAGAGCTCTGTATTATGTAAAAGAAAAAAAAATCTACAAAGATAGATAAAAGATAGAAAAGAAACAAGATCACTACTTGAAGAGCAAATTAATGTGGCAGTAAATAATTGAAATGACATGGAAAACCACAAAAACTTCAGCAAGAGACTTGTAGAGTTAATCACCAAATTCAGTAGCATAGTAGAATACAAAGTTAACACTGAGAAATCAGTGCATGTACAAAGAGTATACACCTTTACAAAAAATGGACACATTCATTGAGAAACTTGTGAAACCGCAACTTTCACAATAACACAAAAATTAAATATGTAGGAATCATATATAACAAAGGAAATAAATAATTTATACAGTATAAATAACAGTACTCTGAGAAAAAGAGATAGGAGAGGATTTCACAAAATGGGAAGATATCCCTTGCGCTTGGATAGGAAAATCAACATTGTGAAAATTGACATACTTCCAAACTTGTTATACAGAATCAATGCAATAACAATTAAAATACCATTAGTATACCTCACAAGGCTAGTCAAAATATTCCTGAAATTCATCTACAACCAGAAGAGACCTAGAAGAGCAAACACAATCCTGGGTAACAACGGAAAGGCAGGAGGCATCACAATCCCTAATTTGAAATTGTACTACAAAGCTATTGTGATTTCAAGACAAGCATGGTACTGGCAAAGAAAAACAAACAAGCAAAAAACAGACCATAGCATCAATGAAACAGATTAGACGACACAGACACAACTACAAACACACTTTGAAAAGGAGTCAAGTATGTTCGCTAGAAGAAAGATAAGCTCTTTAATAAACGGTTTGGAAAAACTGGTTTTCCACGTGGGTCTAAAATTAGATCCATATCTATCACCATGCAAAAAAATTAAAGTAAAATGAATCAATGATTTGAATATAAAACAGAAGGGCTAGCGAGATAGCTCAGTAGACTAAGTGCCTAATTTGACAAGCACAGGGACCAGGGTTCAATCACTGGTCCCCCATTCCACACCGGCCCCACCCATAAGGAGCACTGAGCCAGCAACCATGCCTGGTTGCTCACTCCTGTAAGCCTACAGCTGGGGAGAGTGAAAACAGGAAGACTGCTATGAGTATGAGCTGCGGAGTGAGATGTTGTACCAAACACATAAATGAAAAATTAATAATAGTAAATAAGTACAAATATTTAAACAAAAATACTACATCTACTGGAAGATAAACTAAGTACAAATCTTGAAGATATAGGGGTAGCTAGAGAGTTCATGAATAAAAACTAAACTACAAGGGAAATACTTCAAAGAATCACAATTGGGATTTCAGCTTTTTGCAAAGTTTCTGCACATCAAAAGAAATTATCAACAAAGTAAAAAGAAAAATTTTTAATTGACTAAACCTCAGACAAAGGACTTCTATCAAGAGCACGCAAAGAATTAAAAACAAAAAAAACTAGGCCTGAAAATTCAAAAACCCAATCCCAAAATAAGCATATGACATGAATACACACTACTCAGGTGAAGAAATATAAAGTGTAGATGTTTGCATTCAGAAAGATAACCCAATGAAGTCCAATAGTACATAATAGTGGCTTATCCGCAGAACTGGCAATGTCAGAGGTTTTTGACTTGAGCCTTTTACAACTCAGCTTATTAATATGGCTTTACTTTTTATATCTTGTGGTTATACTTTTATCCTGGATGGTTAAGCCCAAGGTAAATGAAGACCTATTGAACTAGGAATGTAATTTTTGTATCTGACAATGTTAGTCAACTCCTCTCAGGATTTATCCTGTAACCCTGTACCGCCCTTTGTAGCTCCTTTGTCAGTGTCAGCCATGTGGATGAGTCACAGACATTGCTTGACCAATTTTGTCCCTGTGAAAGCCTGAGAGAATGTGCCTCTCCTTAGGCACACTCTAAGAGGTCGATCACTTCCCTCTGGAACACCATTCTCTGACAAACAAAAGAAGGAGATATAAATGAAGGAAAATTTTCTAGTGAAAAAATACATATCTGTATATATCAAAATAGTTAGGATAGATATACAGCTACTTTCTCTCCTGTTTTGAAACTCTCCTTGTTATTTCTTTCTCATTAAAATTAATAAAATGAGAAATAAAAAATGCAAATGAATATATGAAAAAGTTCAAAATCATTGGTCATTTGAGTAATGCACATTAAAACTACACTGTGATTCCATTTCACCCCAGAAGGAATGGCTATCATTAAGAAGTCAATGAATAACAAATGCTGGAGGAGCTGTGGGAAACAAGGATCCCTTCTCCGCCACTGGTGGGAGTGTAAAATTGTACAACTACATAGAAATCAGTGTGGAGATTCTTCAAAAAATAGGCTTAGAGCTTCAATTCGACCAGCTTCTCCCCTCCTAGGTATTTTTCCAGAAGAAATGAAAACATCATGCCACAGATATTTCTGTGCATCTTTGTTCATAGCATTATAATTTGCCATAGATAAATATTGTAAATGACCCAAATACCCATAAAGTGAGAATAAACAAAATTGATGTGGTACTTTTACACAATGGTATATCACTCAGCTATAAAAAAAAAAGATAAATCTGAGGCTTTATTCATAAATGGATTCAATTAGATACCCTACTCATAAGAAAAATAAATCCGAACTGCATGTGCAGACATCATATTGTTTGGATAGTGTAAGAAACTTAACAAGTAATAAAATCAGAAAGGTACAACAAAAAGTATATGAACAAAAATAAGTAAATGACATTAGTAGTTAATAGAGGCTGGCATTTTTCTTTTTTCCAGATTTTGCCGAGATGAAATTAATGCAGTACATTCTTCTAAGATGCTTAAGAATATGTTTTATCTTCAGTATGTGTAAAAGTGTCTAGGAATTATTTAAGCTAATAATGAAGTATATCTGGGGGTCCTTAATGGTCACTGAAATTCCAGTGAGATCTGCTACAAACATTTTCGCTTTGTATAACAACTGAATGAATTGTGTCTCAATTACTCTTCTCTCATTGATGAGATAGAATACCCGACATCTGAAATTCAGCAAGGAAAGGGTTATTTAGCTCACAATCAGTGGAGGTCTCAGTCCATACTCTGCTGGTTCCAAGGCAGAGGGGCACAGGGCAGAGGGCAGCAGTTCATGGAGGCAGGAAAACAGCAAAGAGCACAAGAGGGGCTACAGCCCAGGCAGCGGGCCAGCCTCACTCCTCTCCTTACACAGATCACTGACCCCACTGTGGGTGCAGAACTCACAGCCCAACGCCAGCACTGAATCATGAATTAATCACAAACTCTGGAAGCTGTGACTGCGTGAGGCTTTGGGGAGACAACTAGACACAAGCAAACTGCAAGAATGCTAGACAAAATTGATGCTAGACAAAATTCTTAATGAGATATTAATAGGCAGTTTCTTCTTCTAAAAGAATCTTATTTTCTACTGACTTTGGATCTGTAATTAGTGGCCAAATATTCATCAAAAAATAGTTACCCCTAAAGAATACTATATCTAAAAATGAGTTCTAAAAATTAGTGATATGTGAATTTGGCAGTAAGTACAAATAAGTATTGTTTTAAATTTTTAAGACATGAAATATTTATTTTTGATATTAGGTATGCCTCATTTTAATCGTTTATTGTGCCTTTGTCACAATTATATTGTTACAGAAGACTTTTTATTCCTTGTTTTTTTATGTCTTTATAAGACATTTTTAAATGACTGTAATGTGTCCTCCTTTCCATATAATTCACACCATCTGTTTGTTTTTTGAGTGGTTACAGGTAAAGGGGTTAAACAGAATGATTAAGATCAAATCTCACTGGAAGTATAATTTGGGAAGCAGAACTATTTTTTCTGCAAATGCTAAATAATAACACATTAGTAGCTTTCTATATTTAATTATAAATTTATAAGTGGGGAAGCATGAAGAAATATATAATTTCTCAAAAGTAAAAGTATTTAACACATAAATCTTATTACTTGAAAACTCCTATTTTTAAATGGTGGTTGTGTACTATGGCTTTTCCAAAGAGATAAAAAAAAATCCTCTTTAATAAAGGTAATTTATTTTTAAAAAGGAAGTCAATGTGTATTCACAAGATCAACCTTATCTTTCTCTTTTGTTGATATCTTCACATAACGTTTCAAAAGGTATCTATAGAAACTGTTTTGTTTTAGAACTGTTTTGGCAAATAATTACCAAAATGTCAGCAAACTAACTCTCAAAAAAGGACTGGTTTCTAAAATGGCAATTTTTGGAAAGGATGTGCCTGGGTAATAGATAAGAACATTGAGATTGCGCATAAATACAGAGCACCTTCGAACATGCAGAGAAAGATACATATGTCAGTTTGATTCATACTCTAAATCCTATTCCCATTTTTCTTTACTTTTTTCCTTTTTTTTAAATTTCTTCTCTCTAAAAAGATAAAAAAATATATATGGACTCTGCATCTTTTCAGACACTGTTTCTCCTTTGTCAATTTCTCACCCATTAGTTTTGTTCCAATGTACTGAAATTCATCATGTTCTCTCATTAATTCAAGCTGCTACTGTCCATGCAGCCGTGTTTCTCTTCAGTCTCCCTCCAATCATGTATCTCATACTCTCTGTTTTTAACATTTACATAAAATATTCCCGTAGCCATTGTTTACAGACATAAATAAAGCTTCACTTGTAAAAAAATATAAAACATATATTTCACCCTTATTTCCTTCTAGAGATTATTGGTTTCCATGACATCTGTGGACAGAAATTGTCATCCTTGTTGTGAGACAGTAGTCTCATCACCTCACCTAAAACTCAGCTATTAACTATGGCATTGTTTATCAACTATATCCTGACTTCACTTCGATTGAGAGCATGTGTCATGTTCTTCTTAAAGTTCCCTTGGGTCCCTTCTCAGGTCCATTCTCCAGTTTCCTTGGATATTACAAAAGAAATTATAATGTCACCTTGTCAGCTTTGCCTGACGTGCTGATTGTGTCAGCAAGGACAGAGAATAGCCCATTGCCAGCACCTGGCTGATGAAGGACACAAGAAATCGTACGTCCTTTTTTCAAGGTATGCAGCACCAAGGATGGAATTTATGCACAGTGTTTCCTATGAAAGGAAGGGAAGATTTAGATATTGGAGTACTATTCTGTCATTAAAAAGGAAGTTTGAGTCATTTGTGGAAAATGGATGTACCTTTAGATTATAATGATAAGTGAAATAAAGACTCACAGTCTTAAATATTGTACATTTTTCTTATACAGGAAACACAAAATAATACATAAGAATCAAATAAAAGATAGAGAATAGGGAGGTCAAATTTGGTAAAACAGAAGAGTACCATAAGTTGGGACGAAGACAAAGAAAACAAGAGAGGGATGACAAGAGTTGGTGCATGCTACTTACAAAGACGAACTCTTCAAGATGAATGGAACCAATGTTAATGCAAACCTATACTCCTAAAAATAGAAACTGAGAAAAAATTACAATAAATTTAATATTGAGATTGAAATGAAAACTAAATGAAGATACTATTTTAATCTCATTCACATTCTTCTTACCCTCTTTCTCCCTCTTCTTCTACTTCCTGAAAATGCTCCTGAGTTTAGTTAATAAATCATTTGTTCAGATTCCATGGTTCAGGAATTATCTTCTTGAAAGATCTTGTGTCCAAAGCAATTCATTATCAATTATTTAGACTGTTAATTTTCCTTCACAGATACCACAACTCAACCTACATATGTACACACATATCTACACATAGTAACTCCTTTTCCTTGATGCCTAAACAGCATGTCTGTTAAATCTAGCTTTCCATTTCACACAACCTTCTTTACCAACCCTCCTGGGGCCACATGGTGATACCATTACTAATAGGATGAGAAACTCATCACAATAATGGATTTTTCACATCTGCACTTAGGGTTTTATCTACTATGTACTAAGTACATGGAGCCTTGAAATGTCCTAATCACACAGTTCCAGTTCCAGAGCGTATGTGCTTCTGCCTGGTGTCTTCAATGGCGTATTAACCTACAAGTCTCTGCACTCTAAGGACAGAAGCCACTTGTATGTGCTCCTATAGATCACCTGTGGGTACAGACTGAACATTCGCATATGAAACTCTTCTCAAGGTTCAATGGAGAGTGAAAAGAGAAGGCATGGGGGTGGGATGGAGGATTCCATCTGATCTCTTGTCCAGAACTTGGAAATGAAATGAATAAACCAAAAAAAGGAAAAACAGTGAACACAACTGTTTGAAATCTAAAGCAAAAAGTAAAAGTTGTACAAGTTTATAAGGAACCCTCTTTTTTCCCCTTTTTTAATGTAATGTTCAAACCTAAAATTCACTTGCAATATCTACTGTAATTTGTCTGTAATGCGGAGATTACTTCCCCCGTCATTTTACTTTTACATTATTTACTATACAGTGTGTGTGTGTGTGTGTGTGTGTGTGTGTGTGCGTGCACTTTTGAGTGTTTGTTTTTCC
>PVKA01049706.1:0-13102 GCA_004027165.1 Ctenomys sociabilis | reverse complement strand
GAAAGTGAAGACAGAGTTTCAGATCTTGAAGATGCTGGAGCAGCTAGTGAAAAGGTGAGAAAGGATCTCTTAAAAACAACAAGAATGCAGGAAAAAATAATCCATCTCTTGCAAGATGATGTCAGGATGAACAATGTGAGAATAATTGGTATCAACGAGAATGAAGGAGTCAATACAAATGACATAAAAAGAATTTGGGGAGAAATAATTGCAGAAAACTTCCCAAATATGAGGAAACAATCCAATATTCAGGTCACCAAAGTATACAGAACACCAAATAACTTCAACCCAAGTAGAAACACACCAAGACGTATAATAGTTAAGATCCCAGAAATCCAACACAAAAATAATATACTGAAAGCTGCTAGAGAAAAGAAGCAGATCACATTTAAAGGAAAACTCATCAGAATTACAGCTGACTTCTCTACACAAACAATGAAGGCAAGGAGAGCATGGAGCAGAGTTCTTCAAGTCCTACACGAAAACAAATTCCAGCCCAGATTATAATACCCTACAAAACTCTCTTTCAAGTTTGATGGAGAAGTGAAATATTTCCACGACAAAGAACTACTAAAGAATTTCATGATGACAAAGCCAGCCCTTCACAGCCTGCTGAAAGATGTTCTAGAGAGAGAAGTGATGAAAACTTTAAATGAAATAAGAAAGAAGTAGAATGCATGAAATGAATTCAAAGAACTATTCAGGGAATTAAAAATTTCATTGAAAGCTGGAAAATTTTCTTGAATGAAACTGAAGGTAGATTTTCAGACCTTGAAGATAGGGTAGGATAACATTTGAACTGCTGCAAGATGACACAACAAAAACAACGTTAAGATTGATAGGTACCAATGAAAAAGCATGATTCATCACAAATGACTTGAGAAACAGCTATTTTTAACTGCAAGTGCAGAACATAATCTTGCCTAAAAATTTCCACTTTTGAACAATACACCTGCCTTCTCTCAGACTACTTTTCATCTTCCTGGAGGCTGGTATTCATTCTGAAGGGCATTCTTTCCTTTTACAACTTGACCTAGAGCCTTGGTCACCACTAGCCAGAGCCTGCTTACTGAACTGAACCCTCTTGGGGAATGAAACCTCATCGGTTGCCAAAGTGCCAGCTGCTGCTGGTTTCTTCTCCTTTCTTTCCCATTCTCTGCAGCACTGTGAAGCAGTAAATCAGTCAAGAAGACTCCTGGAGGTAGAGCTCCAGAGTGCTGAGCCAGCCTGTGAGCTGGAGGCTGGATTTGAAGCTGGAGGAAAGTGAGGAGGAGGGGAAAGAGGACGAGGCCAAGTATGTAGGCACCCATGGGGTTGTAGAGCTCACAGAGGGTGGAATGTGGATAACTGTGGAACTCAGATTGCATCAGGGAAGGGGATGAGCAGGCGCTCACCACCACACCCAGGCTCAGTCACCATCTCAGCACACCCCTGGTGCGGGGCTGGGCACAGCATGCCTGGAATCGAACCCTGGCCCCTGTGCTCTGCCTAAGCAGGCACTTAATCCACTGAGCTCTCTGACTGGCCCTATATTTTATATTCTGAAATTTCACTAATGAATTGTTCAATAAGCCACTGTATTCCTTAGATGCAGTACACTGAGCACACAGGCTGGGGCTGTGTAGCTCATGGTCCAGTGTGAGCTCCAGAGTTGGAAGCTGCATCCTGCCCCACACCGCGGTTCAATCTGAGAACAACACTTGATTAGTTTGCTGCAGCACTGGGAGAATACATCTTAAAACTCTGTTGATAGCAGGAGTTATTTCCTGCCTGGAGTTCACACCAAAAATGGCTCCTCTGGGTGGTGACAGATGCCAAGACACTTTTAGTGCCACTCTATTAATTAATCTTTTGGCAACAATTGATTGGATGTGGCTGGGGGACTTATGATATGCTCAGGATGGATAGTGGTATAGGATGAACTGTAACACTGTTGAAATCTCTCATTTTTTCCTTCACTGAACCATAACTTGAAGTGAGGCAAAATTTGGGGATACAAGTGTGGGTAAGTAACAATTAACTGACGATGTAAGTTCCCCTGTCAGTATCTTTTCCAATCTTCCAATTACTATTTTTGCAAGAAACTAAGACCATTCACTAAACTCTTCAATAGTGTCTTGGCTGTCTTACATTGCTTTCATTTTTACTTATTCGTGGAAGTCTCTCTTGCCTCATAAGGCCATGTGATATAAAAGCCAGGGGGTATGTCTTTCGTATCTCTCTAGCTCCATGGCTAGAGAGTGCTTGGCTCAGTTGATATTGGTTGAAGTCATGAAGGTCAAATATGTTAGAGAGCCCTGTGTTTAAGTTCAGCAGTGTTTATCTGGCTGGGTTGTTCTAGCTCATTTGAGCTACTGTAATAAAATAGTGTAAACCTGGAAGTTTTTGAATAATGAAATTTATTTCTCATCTTTTTGGAGGTTAAAAGACATCTGATAAAGGCTTGTTCCTTGGTTCATTGCAGATATCATTTTGCTGTCATAAGGAGCATAGAAAATGGTGTAGCTTCTTCTACAAGTATAGTAATCCTGTCCATGATGATTTCATCCCACACCCCTATCACTTCCTATAGACCCAAGTACATGGTATTGGGAATTTGAACTTATTACACAAATTTTGGGAAGACAGTTATTTGTTAATTTCCTGAGAACTGAAAATTTTTGTTTTGACAGCTATTGCCTCTATCTTTGTTATGGCGAGGTGAGTTTTCAGGTCCTTATTCTGCCACTGGCAAAGTCTGCCTCTCATTGGTCTTTTATGCATAACGTTCTAAATGTGCTTTCCAAATTTTGTGTAACATTAAGAAGTGTTTCATACAAGAAATACTCTATGATCAAAAAAAATTGAGAAATAATAAACAAGCAGAATCTCCCCTTCTCTCTGTTATGTTCTCTTGCCCTGTCCTTTATGTCAGTAAAGTTCTGAATACCTTACTTCCTGTGGAAGGTCCTGTCTCTTGCTCTGCCACGGTGTTTTTCAGTGTTCCTCTGCTTGTTTGGTTTAGTTGTGTTTGGCTTCATGGTATCTGTTTACCTGTAGCAGAACCTTTGGCCTCTGTGAAGGTACCCAAAGGTGTGACATGGCCTGTCCATTGCAGGCGCAAGTCTGAGGAGTACAGTTTTCTAGGACCTCCATGGAGATGGGCTCTCATAACTGTATTGATAAATAATCCCAAGATACCATTCATTGGCTTTTTCTCCTTCCCTTTTATCAAACTATTCTTCTGTTTGCTGTGATCGCCTTTGAACTGGTTTTGCAAATTTAAGTCATATTCTTTGCTTTTTGAGAAATCCAAATTAAGATACATGGTTTAGGGAAAATCAAATCAGCTCTTTATGGTGCTCTTAGAATTTTATCCATTACTTTGGATTATAATGATACAAGAGAAGATTCTGCTACTTTTTGGGCAATTAAGTCTTACAATTCATCCATTTGAAGGCTTTTATACTGCAGAATAGAATCACATTTTTAGAAGTGCTGGTTGAACTAATAGAAATATCTGTCAGAGTTTAGGACATACTATGAGATACTAATTAAACAGAGGTGAGCATCAGTCAGCATTAGAGAGAAATGACCTTTTGAGACTGTGGATCAAGTGCTTTGGGAGTTGGACAAAAATATCATAACATTAGGATCCTTTGACACTACTTATGCTAAAGATCTTTCCATTACTCTGACAAACACTTGAGAAAAATCAGCTCAAAAGGGGAATACATTCACTTCTTGTAATGGTTTTAGAAGTTTTGGTCTGTGCTAGCTTG
Organism: Ctenomys sociabilis; assembly: GCA_004027165.1. NCBI lineage: Eukaryota > Metazoa > Chordata > Mammalia > Rodentia > Ctenomyidae > Ctenomys > Ctenomys sociabilis. The sequence continues at coordinate 9,341 of PVKA01049706.1, read as the reverse complement.
GACCTATTGTTTTGGACCTGTGGAAGTGTAGTGTATGATAGTGGGAGCAAATGGTGGGAAACCCTTCTCAGATTCCTGAGACCAGGAAGCAAAAGACTGATAAAGAAAGGGGCCAGGAGTTTAGTGTTCCTTCAAGGCTGACCCACAGTTAAGTTTTCTTTCTTTCTCCAGGACCACTTTCTAAAATTCTGTCACCTTTTAACAGTGTCATGGGCAAGTGTCAAAACTTGGGAATTTAGAGTACATTTAAGGTCCTAACCATACACAGCACATATTCTTGACTTCCAAACTTGACAATCCAAAGCATCTTGATTGGCAAGACTCTATTTGATGTCAAAATGGTAAGCCTCTCCATACATGAGTTTCTAGTCTCATATGATGAAAAATTTGTTGTGCTTACTCTATAATACAACATAGTTAAGATTTAGCTCATTTTGTGTATTAAGATGTACCACTTTTTATCACATGAAGTATTTCATTTTTGAGACGTTGGAATTATGTTTTTCTTTTGGCTTGAATGCATGTGTATATTATGGATGCAGAGACAACCTCTTGTCAGCATCTCATAATTTGGGGTACTCTTTCCCCTCCAAATGATTTTGGTGATGCTTTGCACCTTCTGGGGATTAGAAGAGTGCAGTCATCTTAGCCAGCTGGAAATCTTCCCTGCATGGCTCCAAATTGGCAGTGAATGAGTAGTCCAATTTTCCTTTTTAATCAAGGGCTGTAAACATGTGGGCTTGTGGTTGATGGTGACTGTTTTGCCTGCCAAGTGGAAAAGGCCTGGGCAAACTAATATAGGATAAAGCCATTGGCCAAAGTGCACCAGAGATGAGCATAAGTGGACACATGATGTACTGCTGTCATCATCTGCTACTGTAGAGAGCAGTGGCTGAGGTCAGCTTTGCCCTAGGACTTCGGAGCCACAGGAGCTAATACGTTTATTTATTGTAATTTGCTGAGCCACTGAGTCTTAGAATTATATAATTTACAACAAAAATTCTTGGTATATAGTAGTTTAAAACCTGGGGTGTGTGGTAAACACTGTAAATACTGTGTGTACTTCTGTCTCTCCTTGCTTCCTAGTCCTTCTATAGTGGAGAGTGTGTTTACAGTGAAGTCAGGGAGACCTGGGTTTACAATCTGGTTTTACCAAATGCCATTGTCACAAATAGCTTAAGAGAAATACAGCATGCTGTCAGAGCAAAGGTTTTTTCTTGGAAGTAACCCAAATTTTAGGTTTAATCTTGGCTATCTCACAATCTAGTTTTGTGTTATTGAGCACATTGCATAATATTTAAACAGTGTTTCCTTAAAGTGATGTAAAAATTACACCTATTAGCTTTAGGGGTCTACTGTGATTTGTCTGCAAGCTTCTTAAATAATAATTACAGCTTCGAATATCTTTTCATCATCTCTTATTCCTTAAAACCTATTTCTTAAGACTTTCTCCCATTTTCATTTTTTTTTTTTAGTTTGGAAAAGAGGTAAACTGAAAAATTACACAGAACAAAAGCACCTGACCCCAGAATATGCCTTCTCATGTGACACAGACCTAGTAATCAGACATCATAGGACATGTAGACTTGGTACAGCTTCCAGGTTCACATTTGCAGAAAATGGACAAGATAGTGAAAGTATACTATCCACTGACCTGTAAATTCTCAGCCTTAACAGACCTAGGGGAAGACCCCTTGTTTATAAGTTTTATATCATTGGTCTTTTTCCAAAATGAGAGAAAAGAGAAAAAATCTTGCTACATTGCTTACACTATTATGTTTTGTCTGTAACCCTCCACATTTTAAAGAAGGCCTGAAATTCTATTAAGAAAGAGAAAGAGATCTTGTTCTTAAACATCCAGCAAAAAAATATAAATATGATGTATAAAAAGTAAAGCCATATTAATATGCTGAGCCATAAAAGGCTCAAGTCAACAACCTCTGACATTGCCAGTCATGCAGATCACCTACTACAATTATGGACTACTGGACTATATTGGAATATTTTGCTGATTTCATGTACTTACAATATTTGAATAGCAATGGAATACCCATGTCTGACAAAAGCAAGCAAGAAAGGGAGGACCATTTTGTAGTAAAAAAAATACATATGTATCTGTATATACAAAATAGAATATACAGGTACTTCCTCTTAGTTCAATGAGAAGAAAGATTTGTACTAAGAGTGTTTAGACAAGATATCATGTCTACATCTTGTCCTCTGAATAACTACTATGAAGAAAACAATATGCAATGTATTAATTATTGTAACTGTCCTACTTACCTGTTTTGAAATTGTCTCATTGTTATTTATTTCTCAATAAAATTAATAGAAAGAAGAAAGAAAGAAAGAAAGAAAGAAAGAGAAAGAAAGAAAGAAAGAGAAAGAAAGAAAGAAAGAGAAAGAAAGGCAAAGAGGTCCTAGAGCACAACTGTGTGCCAGGGCTCTTGTCTTCTTGTTTTGCCTCACCTCACCCATCCTGAAAGGTGCTGGGGAGGGCTCTAGGCTGCAGGAGCTGCTGGCTCAACCTCCGCAGTGGTTCTTCTATGCCCTCTGTTGGCGAAGTTAATAATCCAAAGTCCTTGAAGAGTCCAGCTCTCCCCACTCCATCCTTTTGCAGAGCTGCCATTGAAGGGTTAATCTGCAGCTGAAGGTGCTGAATTGATAAGTTGCATATTTACAAGAAAAATCACAAGATGATCTCAGTAAAAGAAAGCAATAGTATCAAGAGAAGACTTCTGAAAAGAATTTATTGTCACAAAAGATATTTTCCTATAAAGCAGTAAGCTTTTGGAGCTTTAATTAGGGAACATGAAATTAGAAATTTTAAAGGTAATTCATTTTGCTTACAATGAATCACAGTTAGGTAATGATTAGAACATCACTGGCCTCATTGTGCTTCAGTTCTCTTATTTGAAAAGATAAAAGAACTTCCTTTTCAGGTTTCTGTAAGTGTCCCAGTGGCACATTATGTATAATGGGTTAGGCCAGTCCCCACCCAGCACATATGTAATTACCAATAAACATTATTTTAAATTTTTTAGAATAAACAAATTGGCTGTTTATTTTGCTTTACAAAATCATATTATAATGAATGTATCCATTTTATTAAATATATAGTTTTTGAGCACACTGTAGATATTTAGGCTCTTTAGTAGGTTTTATAGCATTTTCTTTCTTTTTTTTTTAAATCAGTGAACCGCTACATTGAAAATCATATTAGCCTCTGGGTCTCTGCTACACCCTCTATTTTTTACCCCCCCCCCCACCATTTTTAGCTTGCTATTTTCATTCTTGGCCATGACACACCATGGGTACTTTTCTGTATCAATAAATGTTAAGCTATTCATCTTTTTAAAGTGACCACATAGTATTCCACTATATTTAAACCAGTTAGCTAATGATGCACATTTGGATTGCTTATACTTTTGCTACTACAAATATTACACAGATAATCGATCTTTTTGTGTATGTCTTTCTTCATATACTTGCTTGAGTATTGCTTAGGATTCATTCCTGGATGTAGAAAGTGTGAATCACAGAATTAGGTTTATGTTAGGCATTGCCAAATTGATGGCTTTTCAGAAAAAACTTTACCTATTTACAATGTTAATGGCAAATGTCCAATTTCCCCTAGCTTTATCTTGGTATAATAAATGTTTCTCATATTTGTCAATATGATCAGTGAAAGAACAAAAGAAAAATACACCTTCTATTTTGATTCCTCCAGAAAGCAACGCAGGCTGAAGGATCTCTGGAGCCTGGGGCAGCCCAGTGTGAACACCATGGCATGGGGTGGAAGGATGTCACCAAGGACTTTGAAGCAGTGTGTGTGTGGATGGGTGGGGTACAGAGGACATCTGTGTGTCAAGGAGACCATGCTGGAGCCTTGGGAGATGGAGACATGAGCCATGATGGAGTTCAGCCGAACCACATCTCTGTTCACTGCGGCCAAGCACATGACTGAGAGTGATGCATGCATCTTGTAACACAGGCAGGTCCAAAAGAACCCACCATCTGTTAGCTATCTTATTTGAAGAACAAGAGTCACCTATCACAGTTTATTGATCCACTGTACTTGGGATGAGCACACAGAGATGTCTCTGGCTTGTTGTCCTCCCTTAGGGACAGGACATGTGGTAGAAAAGAGAAATGGTTGTTCATCTTGGAGCCCCTGGTGGAATAATGAGTGCTCTGGGCTGATCCCTAGCCTTAAACACAAAGGACAGCTTATGCACACAGCAGTGGCTTTGCCCATCCCACCAAGTTCTATAAATAAAGGTTAAGCTGGGAGCTGAACAGACCCATAACTCAATATCCTCATGCCCATCTGGGCCAAATCCACCCAAGTGGCTGCATTGTGGTTGCTGTGCTACACCGCCAATTTAAATGGATTAAAGATCTAAACATTAAAACAGAAACACTAAATCTCCTTGAACAAAAAGTAGGTGGAACTCTTGAAGACAGCAGTTCATGAACAAAAACCAAATTGTGTGGGTAATACTTGAAAGAATTACCAACTGGGACCTCCTCTTATTGAGAAGTTTTTGCATGCCAAAAGAAATCACCAACAAAATGAAAAGACAACCCACAAATTTCAAAAAATTCTTGACCAATAAGCACTCAGACAAAAGTCTGCTCTCTAGAATTTATAAAGAACTACAAAACATTAGGGCCCCAAAAATGAAACTCCTATGGGCAGAGGCTCCAGAGTAAGGATTACAAAAACATAAAAGACATGAAGTGGAAACCCTAGCAAATGTCTGATATATTTGAGACTAGTTACAGGGTTATTATTATTAGCTTATTTAACTCCCACTCTGGATCTACCTTGTTTATATCACCTTTATGCATTTTTCTTTTATTTCCTATGAAACTGAAGATTGAATCTATAGCTTTGAAAACATTCTAGACATGTACTCTAATACTCAGATATTCCATGAAATTTTTATAAACACCTACTTGGCCCAGTTCTGTAATTCTCTGTCATTTTTCCAGGAATACTACTGTTAGCCTTTAGTAGTAGCTATTCTCCAGTTTATGTGACTAAAGTTTTCTCCAAGGGCCCTTCACTCTCATTGGTACTTAGAACTTAAGCTAGATTTTATGTTACTACTTGCCCTTCTAGAATATTCATCAATGTTACAGTCTGGTTTTGACTCATCCCTTCTTCATTTGTCCTCATATGTTAATGAGCTTTCCATTATTGTAAAAAAAATATGCCTGAGATAATAAGCTTAAAAAGGAGAAAAGTTTATTTTTGACTCATGGGTTTGAGGATTTTAATCCATGATTGATTTGGCCCATTACTTTTGTAAGTGTGGCAAGGCATACATTGCAGTACAGAGTAAACATGGTACAAAGGGAGACAAGGTAGAGATGAGAAAGGCCTGGCATCTTGGCATTCCTTTCAGTAGAACACCTTGTAGGAACTGAAGACCTCCAACTAAGTCCCCACCTGTATTATGTTTTCCAGCAGTGGGGACTTAACTAAAGACCTTTGCACTGAGCTGTTTTTGAGACAGGGTCTTGCTAAGTTATTCCCTTGGCCAATATAAGCACAAACGTGTGATGCTCCTGATTCTGCCTTGCACAGTCCTGGGATTACTGGTATGTACCACCACACCTAGTTTAAAACCCATGTCTTTAAGATTCTACCACCTCAGACAGTACCACAGGATGGGACCAAACCTTCAACACATGGAACTTGGGGGAAACTCTTCTCCCAACCATAGCTTCTTTTATTTTTTAAGAAGTACCTATCAATCACTTGCTCTATCAGTGAACTGTGATAGATGCTGGAGGTACAAAGTGAATAAAGCCAGGTGCTGTTGCTGAGTCAGTGCCCATTATTGGGAAGGACCAGGCACTCACATGTACTTTAGAGTTCAGAGAGCCATTGCAAACATTTAGGCAGGGTGTAAAGCAAAGATTTGAAGTAGTGTCAGGATCATTTTTTAAAATTAATTTTATTGAGAAAGAAATAGCAATGAGACAGTTTCAAAGCAGGTTAGTAGGACAGTTACAATAATTAATACAATGTATATTGTTGTCCTCATAGTAGTTATTCATAGTACAAGATGCAGACATGATATCTTGTTGAAACACTCTTAGTACAAATATTTCTTCTCATTGAACTAAGTGAAAGTAGCTGTATATTTAACCTAAGTAATTTGTATATATGTATATATATATATATATATATATATATAATTTTTTTCACTAAAAATTATATATATATATATATATATATATATATATATAATTTTTTCACTAAAAAATTATCCTTCTTTTGTATTCCTCTTTCTTTGTTTAGTTTTGTCAAATATTTCAGTCGCTAATTGTGGTATGGATGGCTGGAGTAGAGGACAGAGGTAGGAGGGTTGGGCGAGGTGTTTAGAAAGGCAGTGAGTGCCAGCAACATCACAGTCCAGTGTCTGTGACTGTCTGGCTTTCACTCACAACATGCCATTTCTCGTAGAGTACTTTGATTCCTTGCATGTCACCTTTCAGGTCAAAACTTCATGACACATCAGGATAAAACAAGAGCAATGTTTGGAAAGCTGGTTTAGGGATATGATCTATTTCGGTGTTCTTTTGAACCCTTCTGCTTTTGTACTGAGATGCCTTCCTTAAAGTCAGCAGAAGTTTGGGCTTTTGGTGGGAGGTGAATTCAGGCTGTTAGATCTTCTATTTTTAATAGATAGGCATGGTTGAGGTTTTGGAAATGAAAACGTCAACAAGGCTTTGATATAAAGGCTACTTTTCATTTGTTCCTCTCCTTTATGCACTTTTTTATTTTTGGTTAAGAGTGAAAGTCACTCTGTACAAAAATAAAATTATGTCCACCGATGAAATATGTTTCCACTGATGTTTCTTGATTGACTCAATGCATATCTAGTGCTTTCAGGGACCTGAGATCCTGTTGGAGCCAGGGCAGACAAGTGGAAACTGAATTTGTGCATCTGTTGGCATATTTATGGACTCTTGATTATTTTAAAGTGTCTGTTGGAAGTCAGAGTTTTCATGGTTTATTAAATTTAGAAATAGACAGCACTCACAAGATAAAAGGAATCTCTTATTTGCAGTACAGAAACTTCTTGTATTCCTGGTTCTCAGCAACTGTCACTAACTCTTGGGAACACATCTTAATAGAAGCTCATTCCCTCATCTCTTACAACCTTTTGGCAGGTTTCCATTGTATTTAGCTTCCTTAGATTGTCCTTTAAGGAAGAACATAGTTTTTTAAAATATTTTTTTTATTAAATTTGAAAAACAAATAGCAGTGAGACAGTTTCAAAACCGATTAGTAGGACAGTTTCAATAATTAATACACTGCATATTGCTGTCTTCATAGTGGCCCTTCACAGTACAAGATGCAGACATAGTATCCTAACCGAACAATATTAGTATAAATCTTTATTCTCATTAAATTAAGAGAAAGTAGCTGTATATCTATCCTATTTTGAATATACAGATATAAAATGGTCTATCATTTGTATCCCCTTATTTGTTTAGTTTTGTCAGAGAAGAGTATTCCATTGTCATTGAAATATTGAAGGTATGTGGATTTAGTAGAAAACAATCCAACATAGTCCAATAATCCATAACAGTATTGGGTCAACCGTACATAGTTTGGCATCAACCAAACTCTATCCTCTTGGCTAGAAATTTAAAAACCCAGGTTCAGAGTGCAGTGAGTCTGCTGCCTGGACCTAGCACTGTGCAGGCAATTATGTGCCCTGGATTTTGGTCCTACCATGAGGTTTTATTGGATAAGATGATCTCAGAGTGTTCTTTGGATTCTGACTTTTTATTTGATTATTTTTAATTTGTGATTAAAATTCTAAATTCATTTCCTACTCATAATTACTAGGTCTATACAATGTGCCTAGAAATTCTAATACATTCTACTTTTCAGGTTTTATACTATAATAATAAAATGCATGGTTGAGGAAAGTAGCCTAAGATTGATTACCACACACCAGGAAAGTTGCAGGTTGATGACAGGTTAGAGATCATTTGATGTCCTAAAGTATAGTGCCTGGGGGCCAGAGAGATAGCTCAGCAGCATGAGCACCTGCCTTGCAAGTGCAAGGTCCTGAATTAAATTCCAGGCACTTCCAAAAAAAAGAATAGTGGCTGATAGTGTCCCTTCTGAAAATGACCTGTGTTATAAGGCTTACTTAGCTAAGAAATTTAAACAAATATAGTTGAAAAGATTTCTAAGACACCAAAAGATGAAATTTGTGTTGAAGCGTGGGAAATTTAAATTGTAAATTTTTTTTTTTTTGAGATAATGTCTCACAATACAGTTTAGGCTGGTTTTGAACTTACTATATAGACCAAGCTAGCTTTCAGCTCACAATGCCTCAGCTTCCTGAGTGCTGGGATTGAAGCCAAGGAAATTTGTAGCTTAATTTTCTTTTTTTTTTAATTTAATTTAATTTTTATTTTTATTTATTTTATTTTTTTTCCATTTATTTTTATTTTATTAAAATACAAATGTCAGTCAGACAGTTTCAAAACACCTTAACCATACAGAGTTGATGAATTAATACATTGCAAACTGTTTTCATAACGTTTTGGTATTGTACAAGGCGCATACATGATATTATATTTACAGGTTTTTTTTATAGCTGAATTATATCAAAAATTCAATAATTATTTACCTAGTGGATGACCATAGCACTAAAAGCCGACATAATATCCTGTCCAACCACCATTAGTGCAGATCTTGCCTATCATAGAATTATGTAGAAGCACAGCGTTATCTATCCCAACTATACTGTCTATACACACACAGGATGAATTTTTCTTTCTACAACCCTTCCTTTGTCTACACCTGTCAAAAGTGGGCACTCCATTGACATTCAACTACCTTAGGTGCTTGAACTCGACACCACAATCCAACACAGTCCAGCATTCTGCAACCATAGTGAGTTATTCAAAGAAATTGTCGACCATATCCATTTATAGCTCAGCTTAATATTATGGGCTCACGATGTATACTTCATTTTTATACTTTTATGCTTTTCTGCTGGATGGTTAAGACCTAGGTAGATCAAAACTTATATACCAACACATGAACTTTATATTTCCTATGTGGTCATTGAAGTCTTCTCAGGGTTTATCTTGTAGACCTGTACATTATTCTGCAGTTCCTTTGTCTGTGTCATCCATGTGGATGAGTCACGGCCAATGCTTGACCAGATTGCTCTCTGTGAGAGCCTGAGAGAAAGTTTTCTCTTCATGTGACTCTCCCCAGGCACACTATAGAACTTCAATCTCTTTCCTCTGTGGCTCCACAATCTCCTTGCTCAGAAAATTTGGAGCTCACC
>PVKA01049705.1:0-13102 GCA_004027165.1 Ctenomys sociabilis | reverse complement strand
ATACGTTAAGACAGGAGACTTGGATTGATAACTAAGTGATAACACAGTAAAATCTTAACTTTTGTGTCCATTGACAAAATAATTTCCTGGCTGTAGGTTTGAGATCTTAAACATTAAAATATTTTTAATTAGAAAAATATTTGGGCTCTATGATCTGATTTATTTTTTAATATAATCTAATATTTGAGTTATGTTCTCTTTTTATTTTCTAAATTTACACTAACTTTTTTTTTTTTTTTTTTTTTTTTTTTTGGTCTTTTTGAGACAGGGTCTCACTATGCAGTCAGGCTGGCCTTAAGCTCACTTTGTAGCTCAGGCTGAGCTTGAACTCACAGCAATCCTCCTGCCTCAGCCTCCCGAGTGCTAGGATTACAGGCATGCGCCACTACACCCGGCTTACACTAACATTTTAAATAATAAAGCTATTTATATGAAAATCTTTTAAAAATACATTTCACATTTCTGTTGTTTTTGTGCCTTGTTAAACATAAGATACTGGGAATGATGTAACATATTTTTGATATCTTGCTATAATTAGTGTTGATCTCAAATGCAATGATGTTGCCTCTAAGGGATATAAGGCTATTTGCCCCACATTGAAATGCTCTTTGAATGCTTAAAATTGTTTTTTTTTTTTCTTTTTCCCCTTTTGCTGTCAAAAGAGCACTCTTCACTTGCCACTTCTTGTCTGAAAGATCCTATTTCTTTCTAAGTTATTTTGGCCTGTGAAACAAGATAGCAAAGTATCATGTATTCATTTGGTAAAGTAACAAGATAGCAAAGTATCATGTATTCATTTGGTAAAGTAACACACATACTAAAACTGAATGTGAGATGTCTCCTATGTTTGAGGAGCTAAGACTAATGAGGGGCAGGGTTATACAAGTAGCCATAAATGCCATATGTTAGGAATTTGGGGAGGAAGAAGCAGATTTTCTTTTTTGAGACAGACGGGGGGGGGGGGGGAGAATATGTCTCTCTAGCAGTTTAAGCTGGTTTTAAATTCACTATATATCCCAGGCTGCCCTCAAATTCTGGTGGCAGTCTTTTTGCCTCAGCCTTTAGAGTGCTGGACTTACCAATGTGTGCACCAGGCCTGGCTATGGAACATTAATTCTAAAAGGACAATGTGAAATTGTGAAAAAGAATTGACATTTCACTAAAACATTAAAGATCTATGGAATTTTGAATAGTTGTTATGTGACTGGGGTGTGTAGGAGATGATGCTTTAAAATGAAAAGATACAAATTTATCCTTCTTTATGGCCGAATAGCTCTTCATTGTATATACATTTTTTTAATCTCTTCAAACATTTATTATTTCTTTGTGATGAACTCTTTTGTTTGTTTAAATCACAGTACATAATTGTTATCTGTAATCATCCTATCAACTACATTTTCTTTATTCATTTTTTTTCGTTGATGAACATAAAGGACCCCTTCCAACACTGAGATATTATGAACTGTGTTGCTATAAACATGGATATGCATGTATCACTGTACTGTGATGTCTTTAATTCTTGGAAAGATTCCCGAGAATACCTGGGTCAAACCTAATTTTAGTTTTAGTTTTTTGAGGAATTTCCATACAGATTTTCATAATGTTGCACTAGTTTACATTCATACCAGCAATTTGCTGTACAGGGTTCCTTTTTCTCCTGTAGCTTATCAAGCATTTGTTATTTGATTTGTAGATGGTGACCATTTTGTTATAACATGAAACATCATTGTCCTTTTAATTGTATTTCCCTAGTGGCCACTGATATGGACCTTTTTTATACAGTTATTGGCCATTTGTATTTCTTTTTCTAAGAAGTGTTTATTCATTTCAGTTTCCCATTTTTTTAATGGAGAGTCTAACTTTTTTAGTTTGTTATATGTGAAATGTAAAGTGAAATACATTAGATGCATAAGTTTAAATACCATATGGTTTCTCTTATATGAGAGACCCAAAGTATAAATGAAGAATAAATAAAGGATAAGGAAAAAGAAATAAGGAGACAAATATTTTACAAATGGGAAGGGGACCAAGAGATAAAGGGTGGATGGAAGGGAGGACTTAGAAAGAATTGGGGTGTGTTGTATATATGTACCAACTACCCACAATGGGGCTCAGTGGCACAGCACTTGCTTGGCAAGTATAAGGTCATGAATTCGATTCTCAATTAAAAAAAAAAAAATACTGTTCCAGCTACTCACAATGTGTGTAATCATATGGTGCAAACATAAACTAAAAACAAACAAATAACAAAAAATAACATGGGAAGGGGATTTGAAGACAAGAGTAGAGAATATATTAAGTATGTGTACCTAACCCCTAAGATGAATGTAACCATATACCACAAAGTGTACTAAATAAGAAATAAAATTAAAAATGGAAAGATATTAGTTCACAATGAACATCACATTTAATTCCGAGTTCAAATGTATTATATAGCCACCTGAGAACTACTTATGGTTTTGCAAAGAAGCAAAATATTAAAGACCTGTGTTTTAAAGGAATTAGGAAATAACAGTGTAGCATTTTAGTATTTCAAAAATAATGAAATTTGGAACTCAAGTTATGCCTTGGGGATCAAAAAGAAAGGACAGATGAGGGGGGAGGACTTGACAGTTGACTGGATATAGCAGAGAAGCACCTAAAGGAGTCAAGGTTGACACAGCCTGGATGCCACCATGTTGTGATACCATTCATTGCTATGGTGCCCAGAAAAAGACTGAAAATAATGTAAAAGAAAGATAACAAGTTGTGTGTGAAGTCTAGTAAACAACCAGAAATAAGCCTGAAGTCTAAAGTCAAGAATAAGAGGTCTAGCTTTGAAGTTATTCTACCCTTAACTATTTGGGAATAGACAAGATCACAGAATATTGAATTAAAAAGAGGATTTTATTAAAAGTTAATTGTGGAAAGGAAACTTGGGCACCCTTTGAAAGAGCAGTGAAACCCATGTATCTCCATTCAAAGTTTTATCTCATTGGGGTCAGAGTAGAGAAGACAGGGCTGTGTGAAACAGATAGCTGTAATTCCTTAAACAATACATAGAACATTCATTCTTATTCTGTATAGACAATGTCAGTACAACTAACTGGACTTGATCAAACCAAAATTTTGTGCAAAACAAGATTAAGATCTATAAATGAGATATTAAAAGGTCCTTTAGTTTTTAGCTGTCCCCTGATTGTGATTGTCCTGATTTCCACAGATAAGAATTATTTCCTTATTGTCTTTGGGAAATATTTTCAATTGTTTGAGGTTCCTAAAGAACTCTTGATTGTTGTGTTGCTAAATTTGTATAAATAATTCAGAATAGTTTTTAACACAAATTTGCACTTCTGTGATGTTTAGAATGAATTATAAATTTTAAGAGCAAGTTATTCATATTGTCAAACAACACATTCGCTGTGCTACATACACCTCTGTGTCTCTGGTTGAACCTCTTGATTTGGGTGTGGAAAAAGACCTAGCAGGGTGCATAGTCAGGGGACATTTGGGATTTTGTTTGTTGCATATCTTTATTTTCTCATTACTTTTATTATATAAAGCATTAGTCATTTTCATTTTAAAAGGTAGATAAGAATTATAGAGCTTAAAGTGATTTCTGTGAACTTACACTTGTAGTTAGTAATGGCCTTGCATGTTATTTCTTTGTCTGAAGCTACTCCTATTTGGTGGGTTGTAACAGCAGAAGTAGAAGTGCTACCAGCTCACATCACTTGTTCTGGAATGGGCTGCATCCCACCTTATTGCTTTCCATGCTGAGAGTTCTTGGCTATCCTTCATAGTCCAATGATAGAGACCAAGAGAAGTACCCTCCTGAGAATAAAGAACCACCATGCTTTCTTTAGAGCTGATTTAGCTTTTCATACATCAGATCATGGGCTCCTTGAGTTTTATTAAAAGCCCACTACCAGAACCTAGCTCCTGTCTTCTGGAGAACAGCCCATCTGTGCTGTTGATCCTCTGGCCACTCCTCCTATCCTTCATGTTGTGTCACTGGCCCTGTCAGTGAATTTGCTGTCTTAGTTATTGTTCTTGTTGCTGAGACAAAAATACCAAGTACCTAAAGTTAAAGAAGGAAAGGTTGACTTCACCTTAGTCTGTAGAGATTTCAGCCTATATTCAACTTGCTCTGAGGAAGGTGGTATGGCTGTCGTCAGAGACGAGAAACAGTGCATGGCAGACAAAAGGCAGCAAAACAGTAAAGTTGCAAGCATTAAGCAGTCACAGCAGCCCCTCTTTCCATTCCTTATATTCTATGCAAGCTACACACTATCAGAGTAAGTAGCACTCACACTCAGGGTGGACCTTTCCATTATCCATCCCCAAAGCTATGTCAAACTCATTAATGGACTAGTTTAGTAGTCATACACCCTTAATTCTAGTATCACATACTGTAGATCCAGCCACCTCTGAAAAGCCTCACCTATGAGCACATGAAGCATTGGTGGGGGGACATAGCTAGACACAAGCCATAATGATCACTGAGCCAATGTTTTATCTTGTGATGAAATACAGCTTACTCAAGGATTTTCACTTTGCCTTTTTCATTTTTCCTCCCATCTACTATAGCATCCTGCATCTTTTGTATTTAACTCTCCAAACCATTTCTACTTGAGGTTTAGCATCAAGTTTAAATGAGGAATTATCAATAAAGGATACAGATATTTCTGAATGGGAGAAAAATTTAAGCATGTACTTGTTTTTAGAATGTATTTACTATTTCCATTCAGACCTCCAGGATTTTTTGTTTTTGTTTTGTTTTTGTTTTGTCCTGTTTTTATTATTCTCTGTGGTTAAAGTAGTACAATTGATGCTAGGTTGATTATTCATACTTCAGTACTATTCCTCTGGGGAAAAGTCTTCCTGGATTGATTTGTTTGTTGGTGTTGTAGTTGTTATCTTTATTTGCTTTTGCTTTGTTTTTTGAGGCAAGCCTTAACTACATTTCAAACTGGCCTTGAAGTTCCACTAAGTAGCCCTCACAGCAATCTTGCCTCAACTCTCTAATCTCTGGAATTGTAGGTATATATCACCATGCCTGGTTTCTTCCTAGGGTTTGATCTAGAGAGAATCCAGGTTCTTATTGGTGTTTGAATCTTACACATTTGGTCTCTCAAATGAGCCCCTGTCTATTAATTTCTACTTCCTCTATATTAGCTCAAGGATTTGTCTGAACTATTGTATTATAATAGTTCAACTAACACACATTGCCTGTAGCCTTGTCTCTTGTCAGAATGGAAAACTCTTCCCATTTCTTGAAGCATAAGTCATATTATATTATCCTGTTGGTCAGCAACTCCTTGTTGACATATTCTGACAGCATCTCTTAAAACTGACATAAAACCCAAGTCCAAGATGGGATGCTAGAGTTTCTTTGAAAGGCAGTCTCTCAGAATTTAGATTACATTTTCCATGTGGAAATAATATTTGGAAAATAGGTTAACAAGCCAGCTGAAACTTTAAATTAAATCCTCCATAATCAATGAGGCCTACCCTGCATAGTTAACAGTGTTTCCATAGAAAGAGCCTCCCAGATGCCCAATTGGTACATCAAGATGGGGCATGGGTGTGTGTCGAGGGGATTGAAAGAGACTACTTCCTTCCTATTGTTCTCTGGATGTAGAGATTTAATAACCAAGAAAAAAACCTATTTTTCAGCTGTGCAGTATGAGTCAGCCTTGAAGTGAAGCACTTTATATATTTTGTCATTTCCCTAACTGCTTTGTAAAATAGTTACACTCCTTTAACAGATACTTAGCAAATTAATAATGTAAATAATATCACAAAAGAAATGCTTACCTGACATAAGAGAATATTGTTTTTAAGCACTACTTTTCAAACTGTAGTAATTCATAAGCCCTTTTTAATTGAAAAAATAATTGCACTCTCAGTGTTGACACATATTACTATAATTTCACTTAAATACAAACAAACATAAAATTAAGTATAAGTTTTTCATATGTATATTTCTCATTTAGTTATGTCAGAACTAATTTAAGTACAAAAACCTGTAGAATTAAATGCAAAATAAGGTTAATATAATATGATAAATGATGTGTTACTGAAAGCAAATTGCTGCTTACAGTGTACAGGCAGAGCTGCCTGCCACTCTAGTTCCTTTACAGCTTTAATTATCAGTGAGTCTCTTCTTGTGCTACCTTTCCTTCTAGAATATTGACAATTCAGGATTGGAATAGTAGTTGATTGCATCATGGTGTCATTTTGGCTTTCACTTGGTTTGACTAAATAATGTACATATTAAGTGAGAATCCTTTTTTATTGTTCTTAAAGTGATGTACTTGATGTTAGCTTGGATTAGAAATACATATATGGAAATCACATTACTGTGCTTAGTTAATAAGTGGTAATTCTAATGGGCCAGCATATGTTTATATTAACTTACTATAGATAAAAACTTTGTTTTAAGCACTTTTGAATAACTCATAGACCCTTGAGAATACATCCTGGATCTCAGTTTGAAATTTTTCTTTTAATGTATTTTAAAGTCTTCATGTATTTATAACCATTATAAAAATAATTCTTAGGTATTTATTAAAATAGGTGTTCTAAATGCTTTTATAAGAAAAGACTAGTTTGTTACAATATTTTCTTGAAGCAATAAATCTCTATTTCTTCAAAATGTTGTATAATTTGGACTTTCATAAATTTAGATGTATTAGTCTCCTTTAAAAGTCTAAATGATAAATGTTTTATGGTATTATTACTTACTCTTTTCTGAAGCTGGAGAAGATAAATTTTAATTTAACTAGAAAAAGAATACTTTTTACCAAAGTCACATAAGACATTAAAGTCTCTGAAAACGGTGAAGAATTACAATATTTGTCTCATTATGTTGCCGTAAACATTCAAGTGGTCTCTTTCTCATAATAATCAATCATTTTCATATTTTTATTTCCTTCCCAATTTCCTTTTCTCCTTTCTCTTTTTCTTCCTTTGAGTCTTGTGCTGCTCTTATTTCCCCTTTTTCTTATTTCATTTATGCAGAAGTGACCTGCCTTCTCAGACATCTCAGTCAGCTCTGATAGCTTAATTTAGTCTCCAGCCCAACTTTCTTACTTGACAACCAGCTCTGAGGTTAAGGGCAGTGAAAAATAGGAATGCAGTAAGGTGACTTCTAGCAGCATCTCATCCCTCACTCTTATTTTTTTCGGCGGAACTGGGGATTGAACTCAGGCCCTTGCACTTGCCAGGGAAATGCTTATTCCACTGAGCCATCTCCCCAACCCTCATCCCACACTCTAAACCAGCCATCTCAGTGGCCCTGTCAAAGCAAGGACACTCCTGACTTGGGCCAGTCCAGACAGAAGATCAAACTCGATTTGCCAGATCCTGTTCATCCCCTTGACACCTTGAAGCACAAAGTCCAATTTAGGGGTAGCTATTAGCTAGGTGCCAGTTTACTTCGACTCATTTTACAATAGGCCTGTGGGCCCACCCATCTGAGGGCTGATATAGGGGGACATGTGTGTATCTACTTGCAGTTCTTCTGTGTTCACAGTGAAGTCCCCTATGCTGGGCAGTGCACTTGTTGCTCATTGAACCTCTTTGAACTGCCACGAGATGTCCAAAGCAGCCTCTAGATTCCAGTATGACTGAGCTCTGCCATTTATATAGACCTGCACTTAGTGGGAAGTTTCTTCCTCTATAAAGCAGTATACACTAACATATCAATATTTGATGGAAAATACCTATTCCGTGTTATGCCTAAGATGTCTGATATTTAGACAAATAGTGTAGGTAAACTGAACTGCATAGGTTGCAGGGTAATAATAAGCTTCTCTTCTGGAGGATTAACAACCTAAGTTTGCAGATCAAAAATTTGAGAAAAGGAAGGGTGGCAAGGTCAGCCAAAATTTTGGCCCAAGCCTTTCAAGGTCAGTGAAGATTCAGGACATAGGAGAACCTGTACTGTAACATCATGGAACTCAGTTGTGTCCCAAATTTTCTGATCAAGGAGATTACGGGGCCACAGAGGAAAGTGAATGATGATGTAGAGTGTGCCTAAGGAGAATCACATGGAGAGAAAACATTCTGTCAGGCTTCCACAGAGAGCAAATTGGTCAAGCAATGGTCATGACTCATCCACAGGGCTGACACTGACAAAGGATCTACAAAGTGCAGTAAGTTACAGGATAAATCCTGAAGGTACCTGACTGACCTTGTCAGATACAAAAGTTACATTTCCTGTTATATAGGTCTTGCTTTATCTTGGTCTTAACCACCCAGTAGAAAAGTTTAAAAATGAGGTATATAAAGTAAAACCATATTAATATGCTGAGCTGTGAAAGGCTCAAGTCAACAGCTTCTGCGGATAACCCACTACTGTTGTGGACTGCTGGACTGTGTTGAATTGTTTCACTGAATTCACGCACCTATAGTATTTAGATGCCAGTGGAATATCCATCTCCAACAGGACCAAACAAAAAAGGGGATACAAAGGAAGGACCAATTTGTATTTGTATATACAGAATAGTTAGGATAGATATATAGCTACTTTTGCTTAATTCAATGAGAAGGAAGATTTTTACTAATAGTGTTTGGACAGGATATCTTATCTGCTGCTTCTTGTACTATGGATAACCAATAAGATGATAACAATGTATAATGCATTAATTATTGAAACTATGCTATTAATCAGTTTTGATACTGTCGCATTGCTATTTGTTTCTCAAAATAAAATAAAATAAAATAAAAAAGCAGTATGCACATCACAGAGTTTTTGTGAAACTTAAGTTTTCCTTTTTTTCTTTGCAGAACCAGGGATGGAATTCAGGCCCTTGCGCTTGCCAGGCAAGTGCTTATTCTACTGAGTCATCTCCCTGGCCCCAAAAAATTAAGTTTTCCTGTGTAAACTGCTTCAAACAATGCCTGGTCCATTGTAGCCAGCAAGCACTTATTTAGTATGTACTGCGTTCCAATCAGTCTAAAAGAGATAAAAGTGAAATAGCCCTACCTTATAGGAACTTGCATGATTACAAATACAGTGTAGTATTACAATAACAAATTCAGGGAGTCAGGAAATCTTCCTCACAGAGCTAGAGCTTAAACTGGATCATGGAGGACAAATAGAGTTTTGCCACCTAGAACAGAATTAGAGGAGGCACACTGCAAACTGAAGAAACATATTATGAACATAACAGACTTGGAAGAGTGTGGCATCCTGAGCTGTGAGATAACATTTAACTTCTCTTGTGTATACCTTTCTAAGCAGGAGGCTGAGGTGGGCTCAGAAAATATTTTGGAACTTAACAATAGCAACTAGGAAGGGTATTATTTAACTGATTCATCAAAGAATTTAAACTTGAAAACACAAACTGGGATCTGAGGGGTGCTGCTCTGCTGTGGTGCACTTACTGTTGCACAATTCCTATCCTGAGATGACTACCATGTGACAGAAACAGTAACCTATTACAGAAAACATGTGGTTAGAACAAAAGGGCTTTGCCTTTTAATAGAGCTTTTATTAGATTTTCATAGTTAAACAGGTTTTACTTTTGTTTCTTATTCAGACAAGTACCTCATGGCTTAAGATCTTGCCTGTTTTGTGATAGCAAGGAACTGTGATTTTTTTGTTGTTGTTTTGCCTGAACTCAAGAAGATTCTTTCCTACCCATGGAATTTCCATTCCTGTACCAAATTAAATTTGTATGTTATCTCCTGCAAAACCTCTTCCTGCAGCTTTGCTTTCACTTCCTCTCCCCACCCTTTTAGTCATGTACTGAAGGCTTTGGCAACTGGTTGAGGTGTCAGATCAGCATTTTTTTCACTGTGGAAGAAGGAAAGGTTGGGAACAATGACATGGACATATTTGTCACATTTTCTTTTTTTTTTTTTTTTTTATACAAGTGACTCACACATTCCATTACAAAAGTCCAAAGAGAGAACCTTGGCTTGTAAATTTTGCACTCATATCCTGGAGATGGACTACTATGTGCATGACAGATGGAAGATAGTTCCTTAGTGAGTGTTCTTAAAAGCCCATGTGCAGCAGTGAGGATTCCTGACTGCCTCAAAGGACAGGGCAGATTTTGTGGAGAGAGATAGTGACCTTCAGAAGCTACAGGGTTGGAGAAGGAGATCCAGTCTCCTTTCCAGTGAACAGATTCTCCTTGAGTGTCTTTAAGGATTGCTCTCTGTGTGTAGTTTAACAGACTACCTCCATACACCATGTGCAGGAAAGGGAATTATATCTAGTTTGAGGAATTCCAGCTTCTTGGACTGTGCACTTTCAAGACTGAGATCAGCTGTGAACTTGGTTGTTTTCTATCAAATCTACTTGAAACTGCTGGCCTAGAAGTAAACTAATTATTAATGTACAGCAACAGACAGAGTAAAACACAGTAGCGGGTGCTTAAAAGGTTGTCACAACTTAAAGGGAAATAGGTTACTCTTGAATAGCTTTATGTAGAGCCTAGAAGTCCTGGTTCTGGAAACTGTCAAATATAAAAAGGAACTTTAAATCATGGTATACTACCTGTCATCTAGTAGGGAAGTTTAAGTTATTATACTCTCCCAGAGACCATTCCATCTAGGTTGTCTGCTTGGGGGTTATAAGGAGCAGATGAGCTTTCTTAGCATACATTCTGTTTGGGGCTCTGTATCACACCTGTTCTGCAAAATAAGGAGGGGCACCAGTATAGGCTATTAGACTTCCTATGTAAGTGCCTCAGAAGACACGTGTTGTTTCTCATGCACAGCTCTAGTGACTTGAGTTTTCCATTTGGGGAGGGTCAGAATTGAGCAGAGAGAGCTGCAAGTTATTGTCACTGGAGTCATTTCACATAGGCTGTAAAGCCCAGAGCTTGTTCTATGGACAGATCTACATCTGGTATAGCTTCTCTAAGAGCCTGTTAGAACAGTTTTGACAGTGTCTTTACGTGTCTCCATATCTAATTAATGTTGAAATGAAGCCCTTAGAGTTCAGGTTTGTGGCTTAGACAGCAGCTCCATCTGGTGCTTGCTGAAGGTGTTTGCTTGGTTCACCTCCTGGGGTGGCAGCATGAATACAGATGTGCACGGAACTGGTTAAAGGTGTCAGACCCAAGATGAGTTTCTTTCCTGCTGGGCACCAGCTTGGGCTGTGTCCCTGTGGAATCTTATTCAACAATGCTTTTGATAATGTGATAGCTACTGATCAACTCAACAGCCACCTTTGGACTGAATTAACTTAACTCAAAGTGGTGAATTATTTTTCATATTTATCAGTCTTGGAAAAAGAAAATGTTACTTGCAAAGAGAGAATTTAATCCCTTATCAGGAGTACGTTTAACTTGATTAACATCTAAGTGTCAAACTATAACATGCCTACACTATTAATAATAAAAGTTACTTCCAAATAATAAAATTATGCATGGTTTTGGTTTTCTTGACATGTTTCTGAGTTATCATGGTAACTATATACAAAAGAAAAAACCAACCCCCAAAAAACTTTAAAGCAACACATATAGATAGTTACAGCTAAATACCCCAGTTCCAAATTTCATCTAGTATGTGAACTCAGGAAGGTACTTTTTTTCAGGGCTTATTCCCTTGTCCAAAAAAACACAAGAACTGAACTAGGGCTCTGCTTAGCTTTACAATCTACGATTTGTGGTTATCCCTTCACTTTGTCCTCTTGTCAGCCTCTGCAACTCTCCTATGTCTTTGTATAATATTATCACTCAACATTACCTAGTTTCTCCCATCTTAATGTAAGAAAATCCTTTCTGGAGTCCCACCCCACCCTTCTCCTCCCAGCTCTTTCTTTCTTCATCTTCTCACCTGAGATTTTCAGAAAAGTTAAACAGCCTTTCTTTGTTACCTCACTCTTCAATTCTCTGCCATCCAATTTCCATCTGACCAGTGCACCAGAATAGATAGTAGGTACTAAAGTCCCTGCGGGACTCACGTGGCTAAGTCCAAAGGGACATCTATGTAACTCCTCCTCCACGAGCTGTCAACAGTATTTGAAATTGTCCCCTTCCCTCTTAGATGTTGTTTTTCCTCTGGTTTTTGTCTCATCATACCATAGCTGTTATTTTTCAGTTCTTGCAAAGAATTCTCTTCTCCCAGATTCACCCGTCAATGCCCTGGCCATCTCATGCTCTGTTTTCTTTTTGAGCTACATGGTTCTGTGATAGTAATTCCCTAACAGGTGGGAATCAATGAAATTCTCTTCTGTGTCCCAAATTCTTGAATTCAGTGCCTATTTTGGTCTTTTTCTTTTCTTCATGGCTTACAAACTATGAATTTAGGTTCGTTCCCTCCTCCAGCATTGTCTGTGTCAGTAAATGGCGTCATACATCCTTGGAACACACAAGCCCAAAGCCTCACCATCTGTACTCTCTCCAAATCCAGTCACTTCCAAACCTGTCTTTTTTGCACTTAAATCCGTCTTCTCATAGTAGCACATCCCTATAATCCCAGCAGTTGGTAGACTGAGCCAGGAAGATCTCTGGGAGTTCAAAGGCAGCATAGGCTACATAATGAATTCATAGTGAATTCATTTCGCTCTAAATTACAAAGTGAGTAATTTTGTACTCAAAATTGAGTCTGCATATTGATTTTGTATCCTGCTATGCTACTGAATTTCCCTATCAGTTCTAGTAGTTTCTTGGTTGAATTTTTGGGGTCTTCCAAGTAAAGTATCATGTCGTTTTCAAATAGTGATAATTTAATTTCTTCTTTTCCTATTCTTATTCCCTTTATTTCTCCCTCTTTTCTAATGGCTGTTGCTAAGGATTCCAACACTATATTGAATAGGAGGGGAGATAGAGGACATCCTTGTGTTGTACCTGATTTAAGAGTAAAAGATTTCAGTTTTTCCCCATTTAGGATTATATGAGCTTTTGGGTTGTGATAGATGGCTTTTATCAAATTAAGATAGAGTCCATCTATTCCAAATTTCTGTAGGACCTTGAACATGAATGAGTGTTGGACTTTGTCAAAGGCTTTCTCTGCATCAATTGAGATGATCATGTGGTTTTTAGATTTCAGTCTATTAATATAGTGTATTACATTTATAGATTTTTGAATATTGAACCATCCTTGCATCCCTGGGATGAATCCTACCTGGTCATGGTGTATGATCTTCTTGATGATT
>PVKA01049704.1:0-13102 GCA_004027165.1 Ctenomys sociabilis | reverse complement strand
AGCCCTACTACAGTGTTGTTTTGTCTTCTTCCTTCCTCCTGCGCTTCCTTTTCTTCCTACTTTTTTTCCTCTTTTGGCTATTTTGATACTCTTTATATATCACTTCTGTATAGCTGTATGTTTTCTCCAGCCTTTCTGAGAATGTGTATTTGAAACCATGGTTCATAATTCATGTTGTAAACTTAGTAGGATATATCTGTGGGATTTTCAGAGTAGACTGTGATAGAATAGAGTAGAGTAGAATAGAGTACAATAGAGTAGAATAGAATACAATGGGAGTACAGTAGAGCATAGCAGCATACCTCACATGGTAAAGGTTAGAACTGTGTTGGGGACTATATATATATCAGGGTTAGAAAACTTGTTGGCACTGTGTTGTACACTTATAGTCCAGCCACCCATGTGTAGTCTACTATCCACTTGTGGGTAGATGACAGGTAGGAGTGTAGTGTTTCCCCAGGAAGCACTTTGTAATATGTGCTTTTGGGGCATTGTCATGATTTGTGTTTTTTAGTAAAATCATAAAGAGAACTGGAAGTCAAAATGGATGTAATGTGTTTTTGTCCCTAGTGATCCTCACATTCCAGATCACATGACAGGCCAAGGAAACCTTTTAGTCCTGCTTTTGAAATTGTTCCTGATGTAACCTCCAGTCTCAGTTCACCTACAGCTAAGTGATAAGAACTCAGTGGGGCCCACCCCATGCTGAAGGGCAAAGGGCTGCTGCTGCTTGGGAGCTTTCCAGGCCTCACCAAAGGACACGTGAAAACATGTTCTCTCCCTTTTCCCATAACTCACAGTATTCTGTAGAGTGGGAGATTGCCTAATGACCTGTCTTTATCGTAAAAATTTACCTTTAGAAGCTTTGGCTTAAGCCTTTTGTTCCCATTAAAATGCAGTACTTATAAGTTACTAAATTTCTCCTGTCTTGTCAAAAGTAAGGCTTTTTTTAAAATAAGAAGATAAAATAAGGCCTAGGATGCTTTAAGGGCTCAGCGTAGGTATCATCAATGGCTGAGAAGGACATAGGAAGGACACAGGAAGGACATTCTCAGTGACCATAGGACAGCAAAGTACTACTTAACATTTTGGCTTCAGCCAGTTCAGGATTCGCATATCTGAGAGATAAGAGGCCATGGAATAATGCTCCCTTCTGATTCTCACCTTGCCTCTGCCCTGCCCAGGTATAGAAGGAAACAATCTTAAAATGCCTACAAGCATCACCCAGCAGTACAACTGCAGACTCTAAGACAAGCATCATGTGAACATAAATTTGTCAGCTAGGGGTTTGGGCCTTGAGCAGAGTAAGTGCTGATAAAGTCCCCCTCCTTTCAGAGAAAAAATTCATACTGTCCTATATGCCTGAGTGTTTGTTTGTTGACACTATTGGTATGGAACAGTGGTACTTCTGAGACCCATTGTATTTGAAGATTAAGATTGAATTCCTTTCTTGTCTACAAAAATAGGGTGCCTTTTAGCCAAGTTCCTTCTTTTGTAAGAGGAGCTTTCAGGGCTCCTTTGCAGGATTGTTGTGATAACGATATAAATTGTGTGGATAACATCATGTCCGGCACATACTGCATGCTATGAGATCTTTCTCTTTGGGTTTCTCACCCAGACCACAGCAGCTGACATAAAGTAAGAGCTACATAAATGGAGCTGAGCTGTTACCTGGAAAAAAATCTCTATCAGAAATGTCTTTTCCACACTAAGGAAGATGAAAAAAAACCTGAGGCTCTGGACTCTTTTTGTTTAGGGAAGACATTTGCTCTGTTTTTTTCCTTCTCTGCTTCTCAGTAGCAGAGTGTAGAATTTACTATGGTAAGATTCAGAAATGACCTCAATAACTGCTCAGTTGTGTTTCCTGCTAAGAGGAGATGCTTGGTGGTCCGTGAGAACTCAGCTTTGGAGTAAGATGTAGAGGCCTTCTCTAGGCCTCTTGAAAGCAGGCCCAGCTGAATGTGGTTGCTCTGGGTGCTGGCCTGGCATGTTCATGTTGTACCCTGTGCTCTGAAGAGGAAGAGGAGGAGGAGGAAGAGGAGGAAGAAGAAGGCCAGCCCTCTGTTTTGGAGAAACAAAACACTTTTTCCCAGAAGCAGCCTTTGAAGAGAGGATAAAAATCAAAGAAACAAGTACAGCTCAACTCATACTTTTTCCAGCTCTGGAAACATGGGAAACAAGACAATATGGAAATACAAATCAAAGATAAAAGCACATTTTTTCTTAAGGTACTGGTTAGTAAATTCCCTAGTAGATAGTGGAAAGATAGTAGTAGCTTTCTTTGCACTCTGTAAGGGTGGTTCTGGCCACTGTTTCTGCTGCTGATGTTTTTCTAGCTTTTAAAAATAGCATTAACTTTGTTCCACATCTGTTCTTAGCCGTAGTACTCTTAACTGTCCTGAAAGGCAGTAACAACGTTATTTCTTTCTCAGACCCCTCTCCTGTCCATTGCTTTTCTCTATGAAACACGCTCCTGGTTGTATATCAAATCCTGAAGATGGTGCATCTTCTTGGGGCAACAATCCTATCTCCCCATGTAGCTCTACCTCTCTTTCCTCGTTTTTGGTAGCTGTGGCTTGTATTTGTAGGTCTATGTAGGCAAAATTATCTTGTCAACATTGGTTAGGTTCTTTTTCTATGTTGCCATATAATCTTCATATTCCACAACTTTTAGCTTGCTTTGCACATAGAGGACCCTTATCACTTGCATATTAGTGAATGAATAATATTATGAATGGCATTCCTTCCATACAAGATGAGAATTTTGGCTGTGAGATGGAGCAGCAGGCTCTCGGTACAGAGGCAACTGTCCCCATGCAGTAATTATACCCAGCTCAGTCTTCTGGGAGCAAAAGAATCTTCACATTCTCTGAATTACACTTGAATGTCTGGAAATCTCCACTCTTTGTATTCACATCACATTAGTTGATTTTGGCAAAGAGCACATTTTATGTCCAGGTCTAGAAGGACTCCTTGATTACCAATCCTGGATGCTTAGCTAGCCATTGAATGGCCTAAATTACTCATCTGGGCCAGATGTTGAATTGGATCAGATTGTTCAAACTGAAATGAGGATTTTTAATGTTTTTTCTTTCTTTATCTTTTTTTAAGGTCAGAAGAATTAATATAGCTAGCTGCAAATGAGCTTTGTGCACTCCTAATGCAGAGCATAGTTTTACTTTAGGCTGGCAATAAAACCAGCCAATTCCTTGTCTCACTGGTATCAGTGTTCTAGCAGAGAGGGTAGATAGGCTGTGACTTTAGATAATTTGATCTTGGGGAGTATTTGTGAAATATAATATGTGTGCCTAGCCTACTAATCATAATCTCTTGGCTTTCTCGATTTCAGATTTATGAAATGTATTTGTGTTTACTGTAGAAAGGCTCCTTATAGCAACTTTGTAGTACAGTTAGGACAGGCATGCACTCTTATTCTTCATAGGAAGTACTGAACCTCAGGACCTTGGGAAGTTACTTGTGGACCCAAGAATAGATTTTTATGTGATATGTAATATTTACCTCTGAAATCAACTTTTTACATACTATTATATTTTTTCTTTTGTCAAAGGAGACAGTTGAGGCACAGGAGACTGCCTAACTTACTCTGTGAGAGTTTCAAAGTAAGTGGTGATTCATGTTTAAATCAACACCATCTGATTCCACAGCTTGCACCTAACCATTGTCTTACAGGCAAGTATATATGTGATGCAGTCCTCTCTTACATTTGACCTAAAAAGTAAAACATTTTGAAAGGAGGAAAGTGTTTTGCCAAGTATTGCTTAAAGAGAAACCTTGTTAAATAGGGATATGAGAGCAAAGAAGTGGACTTTGGAGAGTTGGTAATTTAGTAGATAAAGTACATAAAAAATCACATGCCTTTGCGACAAGTGTGTGTGGCTCTGGCAAAACACAATGGGCTCAAATTGAAACTTAATTAAAAGAGAATTCCTAAAAGAAGTGTGTCTGGTAATATAATGGTATTATTCCTATTCATTGTTATATCAGACCTTCAATTAGTTTTAATTTCTTTTTAAAAAAATTATTGAGAAACAAGTAGCAATGAGATAGTTTCAGAACTCATTAGTAGGGCTGGAGAGATGGCTCAGTAGAACAAGTGCTTCCCTGGCAAGCACAAGGGCCTGAGTTCAATCCCCAGTTCTGCAAAAAAAAAAAAAAAACGAAAAGATTAGTAGGACAGTTTCAATAATCAATACATTGCATATTATTGTCTTCTTATTCATAGCACAAGATGCAGACATGATATCCTGTTCACAAATAGTATTAGAACAAATCTTGTTGAATTAAGAGAAAGTAGCTGTATATGTATCCTATTTTGAATATACAGATACAAAATGGTCCTTCATTTGTATCCCCTTTTTTGTTTGGTTTTGTCAGAGAAAGTTATCTCATTGTCATTTAAATATTGTTGGTGTGTGAATTCAGCAAAATATGCCAATACAGTCCAGTAGTCCATAATAGTAGTGGGTTTTCCATAGGATTGACAATGTCAGAAGTTGTTGACTTGAGCCTTTTGCAGCTCAACATATTAACATTGCTCCACTTTCCATACTTCATTTTTATACTTTTCTGCTGGATGGTTAAAACTAAGACAAAGCAAGACCTGTATAACAAGAAATGTAACTTATGTATCTGCCAAGGCCAGTCAAATCCCCTCAGGATTTATCTGAAACCCTGTACCGCAGCCTGTAGATCCCTCATCAGTGTCAGCCATGTGGATGAGCCACGGCCACCACTCAACCAACCTGTTCTCTGTGACGCCTGAGAGAATGCCCTTTTTCCATGTGACTCTCCCTAGGCACACACTACACCATTGACCACTTTCTTCTGTGGCCCCCTAATCTCCTTGATCAGAAAATTAGGGGCACAGCTGAGTTACATGATATTACAGTCCAAGTTCTCCTATGTCCTGAGTCCTCACTGAATTTGTCTTAATTTCTAATAGTAAAATAATATCAACATCATTAACAAGAACAAGTATTAAAACTACCATTCTCTTTTACTGCTATTATGCCTATTTTTGATTTGTCTTCTTTGTGGCAAGGAATCTTCTCTGATGCTTTATGTACTTTAGCTTGTGCTCCTTGAAGTAATTTTTTGTGTGTGGGAATTTTTGCTTGTTTGTTTGTTTTCTCATGGTACCAGGGATCGAACTCAGGATCTTGCACTTGCAGGCATGTGCTTATGCCACTGAGCTATCTCCAGAGACTTCCATAATCACATGACTATGGTCATAGCAAAATTTGAACTTGAGTCTGAGTTTGGTGTTAAAAAGCTTGTTTCTTTTTCTCTGGACCAGTAGTTTTCAGCCAGGGATGATTTTACTCCCAGGAACATTTGGCAGGGTCTGAAGACAGTTTTATTTATCATGGCTGGAAAGAGGGAGTAGTACTACTGCATGGTGGGCAGGGACTAGGGGTGCTGGTACACATCCCATAATGGTCAAGCTAAACCGCTATAGCAGTGAAGTGTGAGCAGCACTACCCCTGAGAAATCCACTTTATGCTGAAATACCATGGATGTCATCCATGTCATCCATTTCTATAGAAGCCAGATGCAGCCCAAACTCAGGTTTCTGCTAATATGTTAATACTTTCAGTAAATATGCTTTGTGATGCTAACTCTGCAGTAAAAGAAGTCATGAGAAAAGAAAATTGGAATGAAGACTAGGGAGCAAGGGGTATTGTCTCTTTTACCTCCTAAACTACCAACTTCTAGAAGCCCACTTCTTTCACTTCATATCTCCATTAATTAGTAAGATTGCCCTTCAAGAAACACATAGTGAAACACTTTCCTTTTTCAAGATCTCATATCCTGTGCATCTTGCTGAAATCAAACTACCACATCACTGGCCTTCTTTTCTCCCCTTCTATGCATGTTCTTTTCTTTGCTCAAGCACTTTTCTCTCTTCTCCACCTAGACAGTCCCTGCTCATCTGTTGATGTTTTCCACTATGGGAGTGTCCTCCTACAACTTAATTCCACTCATAGAGAAAAATGAGTCTTTCTACTCTATGTTTCTGCAACACTTAACACCTTTTTAAATTTCCCTACTATGTCTTATTCATTTTAGTTTGCTAATTATGTAGCGCAGAATCCACATACTCAGTCCTTAGTACCTCAGTGTGTTATTAATAATTAAGATAATAATTGAGAGAGCCTTGAAGACTCAAAAATAAGGATTGCTAAACCTGAGTGAAGGAGTCTTTGAAAAATGCAGATTCCTAGGCAGCTCTTACGAAGATTCTATGTCCCTGTATCTGGGTTAGGGCCTGGCCTACAGAGGAGACAGATTAAGGGAGCACCTTGACACTGAGGGGACAAGGTTGGAAGCAGTGGTGACACATTTGTCAAGGAGGAGAGTCTGACCAGAGCAAAATTATGCTGTGGAGGAAATGTCAGGATCTGCTCAGGGGACAGGAGGCAGCTCTCCTAAGCTAGAAGGTGGATCAGACATGCATGTGGTCTGCAAGGGCTAGAGGAGAGCTGAAGTGAAGATCAAGTGATGCTTGGGAGTCTCAAAGGACAAAGCCCTGCCATGTCCCAAACACATAATACAAGGACAATCCAGGGAGTTCCTAGGGGTAAGTTGGGGGAAAGAGAAATTTCTTAGTGTCATTTCAAGTTGATTGTCTTTAGATGAGGTTTCTTAATGAAAACTCCCTGTGCTTGAGTCCTGGCAGCAATGAGTGAGCTCTCTGGAAGAGGGACAGAGGAAATGAGAAGGGCACTTGGCATTGCTGTTCTCAGGCTGTTGAACTTTCTTGAAGTGCCTTCTTCTCTAGACTATGGAGGATGGTCTCAAATGGGGACAACTGTCTTCTGTCCTTGGACAGAGCTAGGAGCTGCCCAGGGTCTTGGGCTACAGTTAGCTTCCCTGTCGCATGCTCTTTCAATTCTGTGCTGCACAAATCAGTATGCCTAGCCATGGACTTGGTGAGACATCACAGCTCAATATATTCTTGTTTAGATGATGAGCAATCATCAGATTTCAGAATTGAAATCTGATTGTGCAAAGATTTTCTCCAAAAATTTTTAGTTCACGTAAGAAAACTGAGGCCCAGAAATATGGTCAGTTGCTGAAGGTTTCACTAGTGAACTGAATTGAGTTCAATTTAAACTCTGTATCTACTAACTCATCAAGTGGGGCCCTGACCCTGTTATGTAACACTACCTCCAAATTAGAAAGGGAGAGTGATTCTGGGCATGTTATTCTGTTCTGTACCTTAGATCCCATTAGATGGCTATAAAGAAATAGGTAAATAACTGCTCTAGGCCAGTCATGAATAAGTCTCTGTTTTGTTGCCACAATCAGCAGTATACTGCAAAGGGTCTCCAATCAACTGGCAATAATAAAAACACCTGGCATTCAAGTTCCTCAAGGACCTGAAAGCAGCTATTTTTATTGCACTTATATTTATTGAACACATATTCTATATCAAGTGTCTTGCTAGGTAATTTCGTAGTATGTTATCTGCTCACAACAGGCTATCACTACCATTATCTTCTCTGTTTAATATTTGGAGAAATTACAGGTTACTAGCTTGCTCATGGTAATATTTTTAAATTATCAATGTAGTTTCTAGGCCCTTATCCTTATGACTCTAGGGCTTTTGAATTTTTTTTTTTTTTCCTGGCTTGGCCTGGCTAATGTGTCTGTGTCTTTATATTTGTTAGCATATACATATAGCGGTGCATTTTAATGTAGTGAACCTGGGAGTTACAGCCTCACATATAAACAATTTTGATTGTGACCAGAAGTTTAGCTTTAACTTACAACCAAAGTTTTAGTTATGATGTGAATAACAGCCCTTTGTGCTTCCAGGTAGTCTCAAATGCAGATTTAACCAGTAAAGAGTTCTGGAAGGAACATTACAACATTCTTTGCTCTATAGTACTAATTTAGAAATCCTGGGCCAGTGTCTCTATAAGGACACAGAGATCTGCCTGCGTGCAGGAGGAGAGACTTTGAAGGTTATGAAGAGGAGCCCAAGGCTTCAGTTGACAACCTTTGCTATAACCAGCCCTCAGGAACAAATTGAGTTCGCAGGTCAAGGGTCCGCTGTACCTGTAACAGAAGGCAGCATTTCTACTTAACATTCTTCTGGCTGTATTCTAGAGGCATTTGATGAGGTCCAGAGTAGGGAGGTGACTCTACTAAAGGATATTCAAAGCAGCACAGAAGTTTGGTTCTACCAAGTTGGGGAATAAGGGCAGAATTGTTAGACCAAGCTGGAGATTCATAGCTATTTCTGCATGTGTAGAATATTGATATTAATATTGGTATTAACTTCCTGATTAATATTAAATGTTCAGGTATCAATTTCATTTGTGTAATGACTTGCCAATTTTAATTCATTGCCTTCATCAGAAATGATGAAGGAAAAATTTTTATTATTATTATTTTCCTTTAATGGTTGAGAAAACTGGCGTTGCAAGAAGTGAAGGTGTTTGCCTGGGTTATAGGATTAGAAGGGGTTGGCCCAAGACTCATACCTTCATCTGTGTACCCCTGCCTCCTCTGCACTTGTACCTTGGTTCACCCTTTGCAATAAACAGTAAGTTTTCTTAGCACATGGAGCAGAGTGCTTGGACCCACTGTGAGCTCCTGTGCTCCTGACCATAGGAACATCTGTGACCAGCTCATCCACTGCAAAACCTTATTTAGTTTTCAGAAAGAAATTTAACTAACAAGTTCTATTTAATCTTTCTTATATTTATATGTGGCTAGAAGATAAGCTGCTATTTTCCTTGGCTGAGCTTGGGAACAAAACCAGAAAACACACAATAGTCCTCCTGGATTCTTACACTGGCAGCCACCTGTTAGAAGGGCCTCCTACTCTGAGTTCAAAAGGTAGAAGACTGCTGGGAAAATTTTTGTTTAGGGCTCAGAGTCTAAAGTTGCACTTGTGTAACTGGCTGCAAGAGTAGGACCAGGGCCACTGTTATTCATGGCACAGAATCTACACAACACATGGTGCTTCCTGTCCACATACTGCCCCTGAGCACTTCTGTTTACTTTGGGCCATGCCTATTAGCAGGTGGTGGTGGGAAAGTGCACATCTCCAGTGACTGCCCTACAACAGCGGCCTCACTTCTGAGCTCCTGGCTGCTCCCTTTTTACCTCTCTGTAGACCTGCTTCATTTCCTTGTTTTCAGTTTTATCTTGACAACACATTCATGCAAGTCACTTTAAAGAGCAAAGAAAAATACTTTTTAAAAATTTTGCTATACTGAGCATTTTAAGCATCATCTCAGTTCCTTCTGGAGTCCATGTCTGGAGAAGCTAAGAAGGAAATGTTGGCAAATTGTGTTACACCATGCAATAGCACCTCCTCCATTCCACTTTTCCATAATTCTGGTTCTTATCTGTGCTTTGTATGATGACTGATTTAGAATTTGGCTCACTAAAGACAGTGCACATTTAAGATCTTGAGGTATTGGCCAGTGAGATAGCCCAGTGGTCTAAAGCACCTGTGTAGGCAAATTTAGGCAAATACACAAGGACTGTGGCTCAATCCCTGACACCATGTGCCCTGCCAGCCCAGCCCCCAGGGGAGAAAAAAAAAGATCTTGAGGTAACACAATGTAGTACTTACGAACAAGTAGCTGACTGAAAACCTGGTTGCACAGACATGGAGTCTGTGACATCCCATGGCTCAGTTTCCCCCTGGCATCTGTAAAGTAGGAATAGGTAGTGCCTATCTTGTAGAGCAAAAGAGAAGACGAGATGTGCAGAGCATTGAAAACAGTCCCTAGCTATGCTATCCATGTATGTTTAGCTGTGCTTATTGTGATTTCAACTAATCCATGGTGCAAATTATGGCAAGGGGCAAAAGATGCATTCCCTCATTAATATGTGTTCTCTTTTTGTATGTTAGGCATTGTCACAGTGTGTTAGGTACAGTGAGGAATAAAGCCAAATTCCTATTCTCACAGTTCCTATTCTCACAGAGCTTCTGTCCTTTCTGGAGCTTATAAATTCCCTTATAAATGTATACATTCACTTGTATTATATGTGTGCCTAAGTGTGTGTGGGTACGTGCATACACATGTACATTTGTATTGGTGTATTCATATACATTTGTGTGTGTGTGTCTGTGCTGTGTATGCACATAACTGTATTAAAGGTACATGTGCTCTTATATCATCACCTATGTTTATATATGTGATGTGTGTGCACATATATTGTGTTCATGAACTTATGACTGAATTAATCTCTGCTACAAGTGAGTTTATATGTATATTTTTCTGTTGTATATGAGTGTTATAGTTTCTAGTTGTCCTCCCAAAGCCTCATGTACTCATGTACTTCTAGAGTTCATGATTAATTCGTGATCCACTGGGATTATGTGTGATTTAAGGCTGGGATCATGGATTTTAGTACTGCTGGGATTATGGGTGTACTATATCCTACCCTAGGGTGGAGAGCCTGAATGCAATATAACAGACAGAGAGACAGACTTTCTTCAGCTATTGCTCTTTGTTGTCATTGTTGTTGTTCCACCATCCTGAACTGCTGCTCTCTGCCATGTGCCACTCTGCCTTGGAGCAAACTGAATATGGACTGAAACCTCCAGTAACTGTGAGCTAAATAAACCTTTCCTTCCTTCATTTTGGGTGTTGGGTATTTGTCCCAGCAAGGACAGAAGAGTAACTAGGACAGTGAGTATATTTAAGATGTGTATTTATGTGCATGTATTTTATGTGCGTATGTGCTACACATGTATGTAATCAGATGTATATGAATGTCTCTGTTTATATGCATGTGTATATTTATGGTCATGTACTACATGACAGCATTTTAGACTATGGTAAAGTGCGTATGGGACAGTGATTATATTAAGATTATATTGCCTAGTAACAACATAACTTAGTCTGTGTAAGCTGTAAGTATTCCTATGTTGTTCACATAATGGTAGAAATGCCTAGTAATACATTGTTTTTATACATATCCTCATTATTAAGTGACACATGAGTGGATATGTGCATTGTATGTGTTTTGTATGGATGCTTAATGTATACTTACATATATATGTGCATCCTGTGTGTGTGCATCAGGTATTGCTCTTAGTGTTATGAAGAATAGGTCTGCATAAACTTGTGGAAAGTTCCAGTAGGTACTAAAGGTGCCGTATGGAGAGGTCGAGAAAGTTCAGTCCAGAACGGTGTCATTTGAGGACCCAGACCTTACTGAAGTGAAAAAGCATTGCCATCAGTGTGTACAAGTTGGGCCCACACTTTGCCTTCAGCATGCACTGCAAACTGGGTATATCAGGTTGATGTTGGCCTACTTCTTTCTTTAGAGAAGGGCAGCAACTGGTGGAGAGAGCAGACCTATCCTCAGAACCATCCCAGTGCAGTCAGCACATTGCTCTTACTAGCAGTGAGAATGACAAGTGTTGCAAGGACACCTGGAATGCACCAGCTAAAGAGTTAGGAAAGCCATGCCAGGAAGGCAACACTGGGATTCACATTTCAAGAAATGGTAACAAGGTGTACAAAAGATAAGAATTGTGAAAAGGCCTGGTTTAGTTAAGGAGCAACCCAGCATTGCCATTGGTGCACTTGGGAAGCATCAAAGGCTCGCCAGGAAGACAGCTTGTGCAGATCTGCTAGACTCAGGTTCAGGATTGCCACTCACGTGGAAGTTGTTTAACTGCATCCCATTGCTCTTCTCTCTCCACTGTCATGCCTTTTCATGACGTACTGTGGATACTGCACAAGTGGTATCGACAGGATGGCTGCACCATCAAAGCCTGAATTTAACAGAAGGAATTTGGGTATTCACATAATGGGACTCGCCCCTACTAGCAAAGCTTTCTCAGCACTGATTATGATCTAAAAATACTAATGGAATATTCTACTAAAACATGTGCCAGCCGGGCGTGGTGGCGCAGGCCTGTAATCCCAGCACTCGGGAGGCTGAGGCAGGATTGTTGTGAGTTCGAGACCAGCCTGAGCTACAATGCGAGCTTAAGGCCAGCCTGAGCTGCATAGTGAGACCCTGCCTCAAAAAGACAAAAAAAAAAATAAATAAAAAATAAATAAATAAAACATGTGCCTTGGAAGTTCAACTACGCTTTTTAGTACCACTGAACAAAATTCAAAAGAATAAAACACTAAAAATGATTCCATCTCACTTTAAGCAGAGAGCATATTTATACAGTGGAATAAATAGGTGTTAATTTGGTCAGGTTCCAAGGAGGATTGAGACATGGCTGGCTCCATGCTGGTGCCCAAGGCTTTATCTTTGCAGCCATGCTTGCCCAGTCTTCACAGAGCTCCTTGTCCCGGAGGTCCCCATCATCACCAGGTCTGAAGTGGCAGCACTGAGCACAGCATCTCATACCCACTCCTGTCTCTGCTGCTGTCCTTGGGGGTAGAGGGATCTCTTGCATGTTCTCTTCTCTATTTATAAAATTCAAATAAAATGCAGGGTTGGGTCACTGTTGCTGTAATCTAAGCTAGTGAATATTTTTCCAAAGACTTCAGAATTTCTACGATGTACTTCTTAATGTCTCCATTTTGTTGGTGATCATGACAATTTATCCCACATGACTTTTCACTATTCCCACTTTAGTTAAAAATTACTGTTTACTGAAGATTGAGAGTAGAAAATATGTGAAGATTTGAGGGGACAACACAAGAATTACGTTGAATGAAGTTATTTAAATTGTGTTTATAATGTACTTAACCAGAAAAGAGTATTTTTATTTAAAAGTTTTAAAATGTTTTCTAAACTTATTTTAACATTTTTCAAACTTTAGTTTGCCTAGTAACTTAAAGAACTAGTTAAATGGAGATTCCTGAGTCCCTGCCCCAACCCAAAGCAGCATCAGAGCTTCTGATCTTGGGTTTAACTGGAGCCTCAATGTTAGAACCATGTCAGCCCTCATATGAACCTGACAGGATTCACTGGTGGTTCCTTGAAAGACACACAGGACACCCCAAACTCCAGTTATTACAGTAAAAAGTTGTCTATGAGGCTGTGGGTGTGTTCAGTATAGAGCATGCTCTACCAGAGTAAGAAATTATGTCCAATCTCTAGCACAAGCAAGCAAACACACACACACACACACACA
>PVKA01049703.1:0-13104 GCA_004027165.1 Ctenomys sociabilis | reverse complement strand
CGCAGGTTGACAGCGCCGCCAGCACCACCACCACCCAGCGGCGGGAAGGCGCACGGGACGCCGCAACCGGAAAGCTAGCGGAGGCTAGGCGCGGAACCCGGGGTCCCGAAGAAGTCCTGGTCCTCGTGGGCCCCGGCGGCTAGGGCAGCCCCGCGGAGGGGGCGGCAGACACGAGCGCCGCGAGCGCCGGAGGTGCGGGGCGCGGCCGCGCGCCCGCGAGGCCCCTTTAAGGCTCTCCCCGCCCACCGCGGCGCCGGCCTCCGCCCGCCGCTCTCCCCGCCCCGGGTCCCGGCGCGAGCTGCGATTGGGCGGGCGCGGCGATCCCTTTGAAGTGTGGCTGCCGATCGCGGCTATTTGACGTGCGGCTTGCGGAAGGCGAAGGTTTTTGTGTGGCTCGCCGGGGCTGGCGGCGGTAGCGGCGTCGGTGGAGGAGGGGACGAGGCACAGAACGACCGCCGCCCGGCGCTCGACGCTGCGGAGCGAGCCCACCCGCCCCGGGAGCTCGCCTCCCCGGTGCTCCCGCTCCCTCCCCGCCCCCCCCGTGGCGCTGCCTCCTCCAAATGAGCGATTCGCCCGCTGGATCTAACCCAAGGACACCCGAGAGCAGCGGCGGCGGGAAGAGGCCGGCGGTGCCGGCGGCGGTGTCCCTCTTGCCCCCGGCGGACCCCCTGCGCCAGGCGAACCGGCTCCCCATCAGGGTCCTGAAGATGCTGAGCGCTCACACCGGCCACCTCCTGCACCCGGAGTACCTGCAGCCGCTGTCCTCCACTCCCGTCAGCCCCATTGAGGTCAGTCTCCCGGGCGCTCCCGCCCGCGCCCGCCCCACTAGCGACTCCCACCGCGGCTCACCCCTGCGCCCCGGGGTGCGGCGCGACACCATAACCCAGCCACACCGGCAGGCGGGCTGCGGAGGGGCGGCACACAGTGGGGTCCGAGCCCGCCGGGACTTCCCCAGGCTTGCCCTGGAAAGGTCTCCTAAACTCGCCCTCCCGAGCTAGATGTTCGCTCTCGGGTTGAATTTGCTGGCGGAGTCCCCAGTGGGTCCCTCACTTTTCCTCTGACACCCTGTTCTCGTAGTCGGAGGCGATCTCCTCTGGGCCTCCCCACCCCCAGCCGCCTCGGTCCCAAGCCGTTTTGCTCGCTTCGGCGACACAGATACTAAAACTGTGTCCCGCGCCGCCCCTTTGCCATCCGGTTAGGGCGCTCTGTCCTGTGCCCAGACGCTCCCAACCCCGGGGTTTTTTTTCTACCTCTCACTTCTCAGGGTTCTGTCCCCGAAGGGAAGAAGGAAGGGACAGTGGGAGGGGCTCTCAGCCCCTAGAGCAGCCCAGCCTTCACCAGGAGCTCCCGCCCGCCCCTACCCCTCGACGCGGTGGTCCAAATCCCGTCCCAAGCGAAGTTCCCGCAAACTCAAGGCAGAAGTTTTGCCCTAGGCCTAGAGGGCGGGGAGAATAGAGGAAAAGGGGCACCACAAACCCCATCCCAGAGAAAACACCTTTCCCTGAGGAGGCCCTAGAGGAGTTCCTCGTGCCACCCCTTCCCTGGCCGGTTCCTGGAGCTCCGGTACTGGCCCGCTGTGCGCTCTCAGCTTGTCTCAGCCGCGCTCCCCGAGGCCCTCCTCGCTCGGTGGTGGCCTGGTCTCACCCCCTCCCTCCCCTGCCGCTGTCCCCCACAGCTGGACGCCAAGAAGAGCCCGTTGGCGCTGCTGGCCCAGACCTGCTCACAGATCGGCAAGCCCGACCCGCCGCCCTCGTCCAAGCTCAACTCAGTGGCCGCGGCGGCCAACGGGCTGGGAGCGGAGAAGGACCCCGGCCGCCCCGCCCCTGGCGCTGCCTCAGCGTCCGCAGCCCTCAAGCAGCTGGGGGACTCCCCAGCGGAGGATAAGTCCAGCTTCAAGCCCTATTCCAAGGGTGCTGCGGGCGGCGACGCCCGCAAAGACAACGGCTCCTCCTCAGTGTCCTCCACCTCCTCTTCGTCCTCATCCCCGGGAGACAAGGCAGGCTTCAGGGTCCCCAGCGCCGCCTGCCAGCCCTTTCCCCCGCATGGAGCGCCCGCGTCCGCCTCATCGTCCTCGTCCTCGCCGGGGGGCTCCCGTGGCGGTTCCCCACACCACCCTGACTGCAAGAACAGTGGCTCCGGAGGCGCAGAGCCTGACAAGAAAGACCCAGAGCCGAAGCCCAGCCCAGAGCCTGCATCTGTGAGCCGCGGGAGCGGCGCGGAACCCGGTGCACACGGTGGTGCCGAGGCCGGGGCTTCTGGTCGCAAGTCTGAGCCGCCCTCAGCGCTGGTGGGGGCCGGCCACGTGGCGCCAGTGTCTCCCTACAAGCCTGGCCACTCCGTGTTCCCGTTGCCGCCCTCCAGCATCGGCTATCACGGCTCCATCGTGGGCGCCTACACTGGCTACCCGTCTCAGTTCGTGCCTGGCCTGGACCCCAGCAAGTCTGGCCTCGTGGGAGGCCAGCTGTCGGGGGGCCTGGGTCTGCCCCCCGGCAAGCCCCCCAGCTCCAGCCCGCTTACCGGAGCCTCCCCGCCCTCCTTCCTGCAGGGATTATGCCGTGACCCCTACTGCCTGGGAGGTTATCACAGCGCCTCGCACCTTGGAGGCTCCAGCTGCACCACTTGCAGCTCACACGACCCGGCCGGGCCCAGCCTGAAGGCCGGGGGCTACCCGCTGGTGTACCCCGGGCACCCACTGCAGCCCGCCGCGCTGTCCTCCAGCGCCGCCCAGGCTGCGCTCCCGGGCCACCCACTCTACACCTACGGCTTCATGCTGCAGAACGAACCGCTGCCGCACAGCTGCAACTGGGTGGCCGCCAGCGGGCCGTGTGACAAGCGCTTCGCCACCTCGGAGGAGCTGCTCAGCCACCTTCGGACTCACACGGCCCTGCCTGGCGCGGAGAAACTTCTGGCCGCCTACCCCGGGGCCTCGGGCCTGGGCAGCGCTGCAGCCTGCCATCTGCACCTCCCCCCGCCCGCCGCCCCTGGCAGTCCGGGGTCGCTGTCCTTGCGGAGTCCACACACTTTGGGGCTAAGCCGGTACCACCCCTATGGCAAGAGCCATTTATCCACAGCGGGGGGCCTAGCTGTGCCATCCCTCCCCACAGCCGGACCCTACTACTCGCCATACGCGCTGTACGGACAGAGACTAGCGTCAGCCTCAGCGCTCGGGTACCAGTAACCTCAGCTCTGGGCCTCCCTGCCCTCCGTCCTCTCCCTCCATCCCTGCGTGCTGCTGCAGCCTCCACCACTGCTTCCCCCTGCGAGACCCCGCCCCCTCCATCCGGACTGTGTATTTATTTACTATGATGTTAGCTTACAAGCTGGGAATATAAGTGCATTAACAGCCCACACGAGTCAATGGTATGCAAAAAGTCTATGTTCCCCTGAATAATAATATTAACCACACAGGTAACTACTCTGCCCCCCTTTCTTTTTTTTCTTTTTTTTTTTTTCTCCCCTTAGGTATAACTTTTAAGCTTTTCTTCCCTTTCTTTTTATGGTTTGATTTTGGGGAGAGGAGGGAGCATTAGGGTTCTTAGGTTCTTCCATATATTTTGTTTCCCCATCCTGGGGAATTTCTTGCATGAATCTTAACCATTCAAACACATTTTCTCTTTTTGCCTCTTTCCCCTTCATTCCCTCCTGTTTACTTCCATTTAAGGTTCCGGTTTGGGGGGGGGATTTTTTTGTTGTTGTACAAGTAGCAGAGAAGGATTTTGGATTACAATTTAGGAACTGGGGGAATGAACCTGGCTGCTGGAGGTCCTGAGCTCTGTTGACCCTCCAGAGCAGACCCCTCTCCTAGGCCTTGGTCGCCCCGGGCCCTCTATCAGCTCCCCGACTTGCTCTGAGATCCCTGATCACATAGGTCCAGCAGCCTGTGCTGAGGCTGTCTGTCCACACACCCAGTAGTCGCTGCCCACTATGGGTGACGTGCCAGGCTCCTGATCATTCAGAGTGCTAGGAGGCCCGCTGGCCTGCAACTGTGTTCATTCTGTTTTGTGAAGTGCTTTATCGCATTGTTTTTCTGCTCCTTCTTGGGGCTGTGACCCCTCCTCCTTGGGCGTTCTGTGGGATCCTCTCTGGATCCCTCCCAAGCAGACCTCTGTCGCCAAGTCACGTGCTCCTCGGGGCAAAGGTCGGGGACTCAGGGAGCACTTGGCCCCAAGCAACCCATGCCCCTTCCAGGTGTGACCCAGCAAAATCCCCAAAGTGGGCGGGATGAAGACCCGGACCCTGGGTCTCCTCCCACCTCCCATCCCCATCCCCGGTCTGTGCAGCAGCGGCCGGATTTCGGGCCTGTTTAGGATGAATAGAGCTCTCCCTTGGTAAGACTTATTTTGTTAATAAATGGAATACTTGGCTATATTCACACCGTGGTGTGTTTCTCTCTTGCCTCACCCACCGACCTCTTACCACTCAGCTAAAGCAGAAGCTCTTCTTTAGTTTTGTTTAAAATGTCCTAGGGCTTCTGAGATTGCTATTCAGAGTTTAGACCTTTCCTCCAAAAGGGGAAGTCGGGAGGGAAAACAACTTACAAAGCATTACAAATAACATTAAAACCACCTTTATTTTTCCCCCACTTGGGGCTCCAGCTCCTAACGATGCTTTGAAGGCCTTGATGACACTTGCCAGGGCCAGGGTGGAGGGCGTGTAAAACTGGATCTCTGAGTCCAGACTGGAGGTACAAGGGGCTCCAAGGGAACCAGAACCGAGAGCTCAAGCAGAAACCTGCCGCGCCCGTGGCCCTAGTTCTGGTGGTGTGCGGAGACAGTGTGCCTCTGGCGCCATCTGGTGGCTAGAAGACGAGCGACAGGCGGAGGGAAGCGACTGGCTCCCGCCTAGACGGAACCGCTCCTGCTTCCGATCCCTAAATTCCGACGATGTTTTTTTTTTTCTTTCCGGGAGGGGGGATCGTGTCTTCAGTGACCAAATACGCTTGCTGAGATGCTAGTTTCGCTAGGCCGAGGGTTCCCCTGACCCGGTTATCTGCGACTCTGAAAACGTCTCGGAACTTGAGCCAGTGTCCTCTTTCTTGAGGTCAGCCTCAGACAGCAGTTGCAGCGTCCTGGGGCAGAGAGGGTCGGTCCGATGGAGCCGGCTGCAGCTTCTACGCCCCCTCCCGGCCGCGCCGCTCCCCGCGGGCCCTGGGAGTGCCGAGTGGGTGCTGCGCATCCCGCGCTCTTGCGAGGTCTGTCGCCGGTGCTACCGGTCCACAAACTCCACAGAATCGGGAGGTGCGGCTGTAATACGCGAGGCCGGGGCCGCTGGGTCCTCGGCTCAGGACTCCACACAACCACAGCTTGGAATGTGTGTTTCAGATTTTTATATCTTCTTCCTTGGCCAGGAGAACAACGGGATTCTCTTTGCAGCGTCGGTGCTGGGCAACTAAGGCCCCGCGCGCGTCCTGGGACTAAGAGGAGCCCGGCCTGCCTGATTCTGGGGACCGAAGCGGGGGACAGGATGAAAGGGTGGAAAAGTCGTTCTGAGACCAGTGGAAGAATCCTGGAGAAATCAGCCCTGTCTGCTCAGCCTCCAAAGATTTGAAACGTCCAGATACATAAACGTGCCCTTTTTTCTTTTACTGTGTGCGTTTGATGCTTCTTTCCCTTCTCCTCTCCTACTCTCCTCGAGTATTTTTTGCTTCTTTCCTCTTGGGAAGGCTGACAGGAAAAGGCATCTGTACAAGTTCTCCACTTAACAAAAGAAACTTTTCTCGTGCTGCTGAGCTTACACCTTGGCCCTAGGAGAGCACGTTTGAAAACTGTGGACCTTACGCTTCCTGCACAGAATCTACTGAGCTAGCCTATGCAGGCTGCGCCTGGCTTCTTAACACTGCCCTCCCACACCACAGGGAGTCCGGAAGGAAAGGAGTCTGGTCTTGGTTGTCCTTCTTCTTACCCAGAACACACTGCTCTGTCCTCCCGTAATTGGAGACCCTCTGAAGAAGAAACATGGCTGTTTTAATTAGCTAGTGGGAAGTTTGTTACTTTCAATAGGTTAATTCCCATTAACCAAAGTTGCCATTTTAATCAAGAGGTTACTCTTCCAACGGCTGATTTGCATAATTAACTCTTTCTTTGAGAATGGCTTCTACCTTGTGCCCTCCTCCTCTTCTTCTCTCTCCTCATCTCTCCCAGCTGCCAGAAATGATGTTCCCAAGGCATCAGGGCACAAGCTATATCGCTGGGAATTGGGACCCCAGATGTTCCTGGCTCCTGGGCCTATTTTTACACCCCTATAAAGTTATTTTTGTGGTCCTGTGGGCAGCAGAGAGAACAGAAGAAAATGAAGGGACTGACCCCCAAATGTAGGTTTGTTTTAAACTGAATTGCATGGGATTGCACTTTTACCTCCCCACACCTGCAGGCTCAGCTCCTAAGAAATCCACAGCTGAAGAGGGAGCTGCAGGCCCTCTGCCACCTCTATATGGCCAGTATGGCCCTCCTTGAACCTGCATGCTTCGATGGTGTCTCTAATGTGTGAACTAAGTTCCTCCTGATGTATGTCTGGGTTACCGTGGAATTCGTCTTACAATAATCCTGCTGCTCTGCACTTTATTAATCATTCTGTAGGGGAGGCTGCACTCCAGTTTTCTGTTTGATTTGATTTCATTCATCCTGTCTTTTTGCAAAATAGATGGTTCAGTGCATCCGATAATGTATGGTTTAATTTGGAGCACTATGGGTTTGAATTACCATTTTCATAATGTGCTGTGCATTAATGTGTTACATCATTTATAAAGAGGAATGTGCTGGGTTTCAAACTTTCTCCTGAAACCCAAAGTCACCTAAAAGAAACAAAGCCAAATCATACCAACTCATCTCCCTACCTCCCTGCCAGAGAAACTCTGGCCTCACCATCTCGGGTTAAATCTGTCAAAGCTGACCAAACCAGTGTGAGGGTTTGTATTCACACACTGCTGGAGGATGTGAGGCTAGAACAGGAGCACATGGAGTGCCTGAGGAGTACAAAGCTCCCCTCACTAAGGCCTAGCAACAGCTTTGTGGCCAGCCTAGCTTGCACTCACTCCCGGGGACCTCCACTGGAAGGCTCTCTGCTGCCCTAATCCCAGCACTCCCTCCCGATGGCTGTAATAACACCAGCTGTCTGTTACTCAAACTCTGACTGCAGAGGAAAAAGCACTGATTATCCAAATACAGTCATTAAAGGGGAAATGTGTTTTTAGGACTGTCAGAGTGATTAATGAGGGCTAGCCGTCTTTGCAAATGCACTTGTTTAGTCTAACTGGCAGCTTCTATTTTCCTATTGATTTATTGCAGCCGTTGCCGGGCCTCGGTGTGTGCGAAGTCAGGGCACTTCACAACTGTGCCCTGTTTAAACAGGAAAAGCATGCACCATTTTGTCCAGGAGGAGGGAACAGCCTAAAGTCTCTCCCTTCAGTTCAGTCCCCAGGGGCCCAGAGCAACAAAGAAGACATTAAAAAACCTGCAGCCTGAGAGAGGGAAGGAAACTGCCTCCCTTGGTCTTCCCCAAGGTCAGCAAAGCTGCACCAAGGCCAAAGCCGCCCTATTGTAGCCCTCAGGGGGCCACATCGCCCCTCTGTCCCTGCAGCCCAGCTTCAGCCCCTTACAAGGACAGGAAAGGCTCCCAGCACAGGGACAGCCAGGCTGCCCTGCATCCAGTAAACGGCCAGAGTGCTGTGCTGCTAGCCCCAGTGGGAACTTCGACTTTTCAGAAAGTTTGAAGGGAACCATGAAAGTGAGACCTACTTCTTTCCATTTGTCCATTGCTTGTCTTGATAAATTAAACTATGATCAAATGTGCAGATTGAAAAGAGTCCTGAGTATGTGGGGATTATACTTCCAAGTGGTCAGTCGTCAAAGCAAATAGAGTTTCAAGAATTCCCATGAGATGCCATGCTGCATGCCATAAAGAACTCAGGCAAATTTCCTACCCAACTGATCTGAGAGAGACCAGATACGCCAGCCAGGCAGGAAGTGAGATAATGTTATACATAACCACACTTACCTGGGCCTGATAAAGTACTAGCTTATACTGTACAAACCTGGATTGGATATAATCAGGTGCTAATTGTGCAGACTGGATGGTTGAATTGCAGGAGCCAGAGGAGGGAAAGCTCTCTTGGGCAGGTGAGTGAAAGGGACTGAGGCCTCCCAGTTCTTGCTAGGCCCAGAGAGGGTGAGAGCTGGGAGGCATTCATTCTGTAGTGACAAGAGGGCTGGGCATGAGCTGCTGAACCAACAATTCCCAATTTTATAGCAGGTGGAAGAGTAGGTTTAACAAATACTATCTACCACACATCTGAGCTTTCGTTTGCAGATTCCTTCATCAGTTTGCACCTTCCATAGGGCATTCCAGACATGGAAACAGTTTGTGCTTCTTCCTAAAAGAAGTGCCTTTCCAGGTTTTCTGAAGGTGTCACCCCATCACTGGTGTTATTAATACCTCCTGGCTGTCAGTGGACTGTGACTTTCTCTTCCCTCAGCCTCTAGGTTTGACTTCTTTTCTCTGCAGATGCTCAGTTCACTTCTGATCAGCTTTAGGACTTCAACAAGCTTTAGGACTATTCTAGAAGGTATAGAATGTCTTGTCATTGTGCAGGTCATAGAAAAAGCATTGAAATGGAAATCTAAGAACCTAGATTTTGTTGAGTATAAAACCTGATTATTGTGTAGCCTGCAGC
This sequence comes from Ctenomys sociabilis, assembly GCA_004027165.1. Classification (NCBI taxonomy): domain Eukaryota; kingdom Metazoa; phylum Chordata; class Mammalia; order Rodentia; family Ctenomyidae; genus Ctenomys; species Ctenomys sociabilis. Next base: position 4,436 of record PVKA01049703.1, on the reverse strand, counting down.
AAGTCACTTAGGCTCTCTGAACCTTTCCCATTTCTAAGATGATGTTGTTGGGCCCTATAATATTTCAGGCCTTCCTAATTAGAATATTCTGTCTCTGATTTTTTTATCTAAGAAACAGAATCTCAGGATGGCCTTGAACTCCTAGGCTCAATGAACTTTCTGCACCAGCCCCTCAAGTAGCTGGGACCACAGGTATGTACTACCATGTCCAGCTTGTACGAATTTATAAAATATTTAAAGAGTCAAGATCACAGCTGGGCATGATGTTTACACCTGCATCCCAACACTCAGGAGGCTGAGGGAAGAGGACTTCCATGAGTTCAAGGATAGCCTGTGCTATATAAACGAGTTCAAGGCCAGCCTGGAGTACACAGCAAAACCCTGTCTCAATAAATAAATAAATAAAATCAAGATCATGATGTTTAAAGTTAGTTAAAGTTCCTGTCAGAGCTGGGAGTGTAGCCGAGTGGTAGTGTGTGCTGAGCACCACGTTCCCCAGACTCAGCCAGCGAGTCAGCAAGGTTGCTGTCAGAAAAGTAAATGCAGATGGTCCAACGACCTCACCTCGAGAATAAGGACTAGAGAGGGGGTACCCAAGAAAAACATTGAAATGTGGAATTTTCACTCAGAAAAAATTGACTTTAACAAAGTAAATCACTAATATATATTTTTTTTAATTTTATGAAACACAGAGTGGAGGCCCATGTGAGGTATTTCAGAGACTACACAAAGTACTAGGTGGGTTAGAAATTATTTTAAATTAATTTTGAGAGTCCTGGGAAGTTAAACCAAGGTCGACAAACAGAATCCAATTTTTCACAGCCTATAGTCAATTGCCTTTAGAAAGAGGTTACTTGCAGGGGAAGAAATGAGAAGCAGACAAAAATCATCCCACACTGTGGGAGCCTTTGCTCTGAGTAGGCAGTGGGCAGCTCCATGGCTATGTGGAACATAAAATGAAATGGACCTTCTAGGGTTCAAGCAAAGTCCAAGTTTAGAGTGGGGGAAACTGCATTTGGGGAAATATCATTGGTGTCCCCCACATCCTGCGTGCCTGAGCTGATGGGGTGTACACATCTGGGTGGTGTGAGTCACCACAGACTCAAGTTCCACCTGTGAAGGAAGTAGCATGGCTGAGCTCTCCCTTTGACTTTGACAATCTTAAATATGGGCACCACCAGACACACAAAGGTGATAGGGCAGACCCACCTAGAGCACCCCAGAGGTAGCATAGCATATGGCATGTGCCAGGTATACCACAAAACAATAATGTATGGTAGACATTCGATTCTTACAGCAAACCTCCGTTCCCTCCCAGGATAAACTGAAATGTGAAGAGGTTGCATAAGCTATTCAAAACCTCCCAGTTAAAGAACTATGAAAGACTGGGCATGGTGGTACATACCTGTAATCTCAGTTATCCAGGAGGCTGGGCCAGAAGGATCACTTAAACCTAGCAGGTCAGGGACAGCCTGGGAAACATAGCAGAACCTTTTCTCCAAAGCAAAGAACTACAGATCCAGGATTCTAGTAAACTTCTGACTGTAAAACTCTGCACTTAGCCAAATAGCTTCTGACTTTGTGTGTTGCTGGGGCTGGAAGCTACACGTCGAATACAGGAATGGTGCATGAAAAATCTTGGCTATCCCTGAGTGTGTGGGCACTGCGCTAACTATGCACAGCTGGAGTGGAGCTGAGAAGCTGTTTGTCACAGTGGTTTGACCCACTCGGTAAACATGTAGAGTGCTCTCTACCTCCACACCCACAAATTCAACTGACCAGCATTGAAAGTGTTATTTTAAAAGAACTCTATCTGCACTAAACATATATAGACATCTTTCTTGTTGTTCCATCAGCAGTGCAGCATACAACTGTTTTTGCAGCATTTCCACTGTGCCAGGTATTACTTGTAATCTACAGGCTACGTCAAGTATAAGTGAGGATGAGTGTAAGCTACACTTCAATACTACACCACTTATGTGTGGACTTGGGCTTTGGTATTGAGGGGACCTCTTGGCCTTATGAAATCTGCCCTGGAATTGCTGAAATATGGGAAGTACTGGCCTTGCCTCAAGGAGCTGACAGGTCAGTAGGACACAGATGCACACCTAGCCTGAATCTTGTAAGGGCTCTGCATGTTGCTGCCACGGTCAGTGTGGACTAGATTATGGGGTGGGGACAAATTAACCCCTAAAGCTCTGTGAGAGCATAGCAGGGATGGGTTGGGTTTTCCCCCCTTTGCTATCTCTACATTTCCATCGAGATTAAAAAGGATCTCTGCCAGTCGCAGCTGGATTGCACAGACCAAAGCAGCAGCACACAACAGCATTTCCTATAGGCCCTGCTCCCTATAGAGTGGTGACCAGCTAAGCAAATCCCAGGCTTGCATGGCAGACAGGCAAAAAAGGAGGGTCACAAGAGAACCAAAACTCTCCCAGTGGCCGCCGTGGGTCTCAGACCTTCAGGAAGGCCTAAGCCTACCCCTATAGCGCTTGTCCCATCATCTCCTTTGGATCAACTTCAAGTCCACTGTTGAGGCGATACAGTCATATCCTCAAAACTTTTTCACAGAAGCCCAGAGGTAAGTGTCAGGCTGGCTCACAAGGGCTTAGCACAGCCACACAAAGCTGACACATCACAAGCTGTCACTCTGTGCTGGGCACACTGACTGATGGCAGAAGCAGAGGAAGAGCTGGGAGTACCCTGCACACACAGTTACACACTGCAAGCCAGGGACAATATTAGTGTCTTCTGCTCACCACCTCTGGGCAGTGCTCATCCCTCCTAACTGCCAGCGTGGGACACTTAGGGGTGGACCCCATGGTGCCCAGAGGACAGGAAGGCAGGGTGTGCACCTGGGTGTTGTTGGGTGGGGCCTGCCCTGCCCCCCTCCATGCTCAGTTTACTTTACTCCAAACATCATGCCCTGCTTACCTGGACACAGCTGACATTTGAAAATGTAGGAAATACAGGGACTTCCAGGGACAGAATACTAGCTATACACAGCTGACTTCATTCATCCCTCAGAAGCCTCATGGATGTGAGATTCTTCAAGTTTACAGAGATTGTGACCTGCACACTTCAGTAAGCTGAGCCTTCCACCTGATGGCTTGCAAAAACCCACCAGTTCAAGCACAGGGACAGTGCATCTATGGCCCTCCCCACCAGAGGGACAGGGACCTTAGCTGGACTGGACTCTACAATGCCAGCAGATGTGAACCTTATGAAAAGCTAAGGATTGATAACAATGGGCTAGTGATTGATGGTCACTGGCAAACAAGAGCTACCAATAGAATGTGCTCTGAGTTCAGATGAGAAGGTCCAGGCTACTGGGACCAGACTAAGGTGCTTTCCTTTTCTAGCATCTGTTGAGGGCTTGCCTTGTGCCAGGCACTGCACTCAGCTTTTTCCATCCAAACTTCTATTTAATTTGGGCAGCAATTCTCTGTAACAAGTCTGTTACTGGACACATTTTTGCCTAAGGTTGCTGCAAAGCCAGTAAGCAGGGGAGGCAAGAGCCCCACCAAGTATGAGTGTAAAAGCCTGTGTTCCTGTTAGCAGGGCCACCCCACAAATGCACAGGGGGAGCCCTACAGGATGACATGCAGCTAGGGAAGCCAGCAGAGCCTGTCAACTACCCATGTGAGGGGTAGTTTCACATGAGGGAGAGCTCTACCTGTGTGTTCTTTATGCCCCAACAGCATTGAGCCCTTGTAATGGGTTCTCTGGAAAACCTTTATGATTGGTGACTGGCATCCCATGAGACTTGTGTGGGTCTGCAGTGATGTTTTCCAAAATCTCCCAAAGGTTCCACATGGGTGGGGGCAGGACAGCAGCCACCTGGCTAGCCCCTAGGTTCAGTGTGATCACTGCCTTATGGAATACCAATCATCAATCAGAGGCCATCTCCAGAGAGCCTACCAAATGGGCTCGATGCTCTAGGACATAGAGAACATACAGGACAGGGACTGGGCCTCCTCAAGTGAAACTGCTTGAGACCAAGTGCGGAAAACAGGGGACTCAACTACAAAGAATATCAGGTATGACAATGACCAGTGAAGGGACCCACAAATTCTGTGGCATACAGAGCAGCCTAGGAGCATAGAGAACTCTTTCATTCATTGGCTCAGGAGGAAAAACAGCTGTGAGGCCAGGGTAACCTTAGCTGCACACATGGTTGGCTGCGGATGACCCTCTGGCTCACACGAACCAGTCACTGAGGGCCTCAGGAGCAGAAAGGCACCTGAAGCCAACACTTCAGCCCACCTGCAGAGGTACGGCCACCAGCTGCTGAGGACAGCTCAGACTCAGGCCAAGCCCATTAGGGCCACAGCAGCAGGGGCAGGGAGGCTTTGCACAAAGCCAGTTACTCCCACCCAGCTCGCAGGCTCTGCTTCAGCCTGGAGCCAGGTAATCTGGGTGACTGACTACACCCC